>JAJONR010003522.1:0-60178 GCA_029582245.1 Solanum etuberosum | reverse complement strand
TTGACTTAAAGGCTAAATGTAATGATGAATGCTTAACTTGTATTGTTTCTATGAGTTGTTTTCCTTGACTTGACTTATTAAATGAGAATGTTCCTTATCTATGAGTATTAACTAAAGATGAGAATGAAGAATGGTAAGTATGTTATAGTGGCCTCAAGGTGGTACTTGGTATGTGTGGTATTATGGGATGCCATTCATACATTGCACAAGTATAACTTAGGGTTACCTAAGAGATGGTTCTATTATGTTATAATGATTTACATGTTGATCATGCTTGTCACTTATGATTTTATACTAATGTTCATGATGATTCTCAAACTTGGCATATAGCATGGTTTCCAACAAAAATGTCCTTTTTAGCATGATTTTTGCATGGCTATCATGATTAGTGCATTTTTGTACTAACCCATATTTCTTCTACAAAGTGTAGGTTCCGGTTCTTAAGGTGATTTCTTTGGATTCAAGCTTGGATCAACTATTCTCCTAGCTTGTGGTGAGTCCTCAAGATTCGAGGACGTATGAGTCTTTAGTAGTTTCTTTCATGTTATTTTATGTTTCGGACTATGTTGAAGGGCTGTGACCCTATTGTTGATTCAAAGTTGTATTAGATGGCCATGTGAGACAAAGTTAGACTTCCGCTTGCTTTTAAATAAAGACTTCGATTGTATGGATAAACGTTTTTAAATTCCGCACATTTCTTATGTCTTATGTTATGATATGCTATGAGGCTTGTATGAGGCTCTTCGGAGTCTTACACGCCGTGTCACGTCCGGTGTGTAGGCTCAGGTCGTGACAACCGAATACAACTAGAATGTGATTGCGCCAGAAGACCAGGAAAAGACAACCTTCCATTGACCTTATGGTACATATGATTTCAAGCATATGCATTTTGAACTTTGCAATGCGCCTGCCACATTTCAGAGATGCATGAAGGCTATTTTTCACGCCACGGTGTAGGACTTTGTAGAGGTGTTCATGGATTATTTCTCAGTCTTTGGGAAGTCTATTGAGGTAGGTCAACACAACCTTGATAGGCTACTTGCTCGTAGTGAGGGAAAAAAATTTGTGCTCAATTAGGAAAAATGTCATTTCTTGGAGTGGGAAGGGATAGTTCTAGGTCACAAAGTATCAAATCATAGTTTGGAAGTCGATAAGGCCAAAGTTGAAGTGATAGAGACGATTCCACCTCCGGTTTTTATGAAAGGGGTAAGATGTTTTCTTGGGAATGCAGGTTTTTACCATAGATTCATCAAGGAGTTTTCCAGACATGTCAAACCTATGTGTAGTCTCTTGGAGAATGAGGTCAAATTTCAATTCGATGATAATTGTGTCAAAGCATTTGAGGTGCTGAAGAAGAACTTAATTGAAGCTCCAATCTTGATCGCTCCTCATTGTGAGCAACCGTTTGAATCCATATGTGAGGCAAGCAATGTAGTAGTTGGTGCAGTGTTGCGACAAAGGAAAGATAAGGTGTTCTATTCAATCTACTATTCTAGAAAAACCCTTGATTCTTCATAAACTAGTTACATAGTGACTGAGAAGATGCTTTCCCTAGTGTTCACCTTCGACAAGTTCAGATCGTATTTCATAAGTATCAAAGTAATTGTTTTTACTGACCATGCTACTATTAGGTACATATTCAACAAGAAGGATGCAAAGTCAAGGCTAATTCGGTTGATTTTGCTGCTACAAGAGTTTAACCTTGAGATTAAAGATAGAAAAGGCAGAAAAAGCCAAATTGTTGATCATCTCTTGTCTTCTCAATGAAGGACTAATTCGTGAAGAGTTCGCAGACAAGCAATTAATGGCCTTATATATCACCAAAGTGCCATGGTATATATACATAATGAATTAATTTGTGAGTGGAGTGTTTCTACCGGGTGCAAGGTTCTACATTTATGATGAGCCATTCTTGTACAAGCAAGGGGTAGACAGAGTGATAACAAAAGCATCCAGAGAATGAAGTCGAATAGGTGCTAGAGAGTTGTCAAGCATCACCATATGGAGGTTATCGTGGAGGTGAGCGCACGACCCAAAAGGTGTTGAAATTCTTTGGCTCACATTGTTCAAAGATGTTGCATTCTTTGTGAAAGAGTGTGACCAATGCCACAGGTTAGGTACTATCTCTAGAAGACATTGCTTAATAATATTCTTGAGACATGGGTCCATTCGCACAATCCTATGGAAAATAATACAATCTAATGCCGATGGATTATATATCTAAGTGGTTGAGGCTGCAACTCTTCCCACTAAT
Organism: Solanum etuberosum; assembly: GCA_029582245.1. NCBI lineage: Eukaryota > Viridiplantae > Streptophyta > Magnoliopsida > Solanales > Solanaceae > Solanum > Solanum etuberosum. The sequence goes on along the minus strand of JAJONR010003522.1, from coordinate 57,924 downwards.
GATTTAAAAGTTGTCATAAAATTCTTGAAAAAGCACATTTTTTAGATTTGGTACTCCAAGAGCTATTACTAGTGATGGAGGAAAGCACTTCATTAACCAGTTGGTGAAGAATGTTTTGGCTAAGTATGGAATTCGTCATAAGGAGGAAACAACATACCACCCACACACTAGTGTCCTAGTGGAGGTGTCCCACTGATAGGTGACACAGATATTTCAGAAAACGGTGTGTGCGCAAAAGAAAAATTGGGATAAGAAGCTTGATGATGTGTTATGGGCATAGAAAACAACATTCGAAACACCCATAGGTACTTCTACCTATCACACGGTGGGTGATAAAAAATTTAAACTTGATCCAAAGCTAGCCGGAAAGAGGAGTGTAGGGAAACTTCACGAACTTGAGGAATTTAGAATCCATGCTTATGAAAATTCCAAGATCTTTAAGGAAAAGACCATAGGTGGCATGAAAAACACATAGTCACTCACAATTTTTCACTAGCCAACATGTATTCCTCTTCAACTCTAGACTTAGATTATTCCTTTAAAACTAAGGTCTAAGTGAGTGGGCCTTTCGAATTGGTGAGGAAGACACAACATAGTGTAATGGAGCTTAAAAATAAAGACTTATCAACCTTCTTGGTGAATGGGCATTGTGTAAAGCACTACATTGATAAGCATGTAGATTGAGATAGAGAAGCCCTTGGCTAAAAGATGAATGATCTGCAAGACGAGTCGAGGCGTGACGTAGTGCTCCACGGGAGGCAACCTGTGACTCTTGTTAATAGTCAGGTGTTCAAATGTTTTTCTTAGGAATTAGTTTCAGTTTCGTTCAATCGTAATAGTTAAGAGCTATGTAAAATAAAAGAATATAAATGAAAGAAAAATACAAAAAGAGGAGTCGTGCCAAGACCAAAATCATTTGGTTGGTGTGCAGTAAATGGGGGAGGTGATATACCCAAAGGAAAAAGGGAAATGTTAAAACTGAATGAAACTTAGCTAAATTGGCTAAGCGCAGGCAATGGAGCACCGCACCAGCTTTAATGTATTGAGCTACCTAAGTAGGCGCGCCGCTCCAAAATTTTCCCAGGCTGGCACCTCCTAAGTGCGCCATGCCAGGGCCCAAATTATTGGTGCCCCTTGTCTGATGCACTGTAGGTGCGCCACAACACACCTTTCCAAGGTTTACATGGATACAGTTGCGCCGCACCAGGTCAAAATTCACTATGCTCTAAGCCGGCGCACTACAGGCGTGCTACCCCACCAAAGCGCCAACCTAAAAAGTCAAACAGGTCGGGGCCTACAAATACATTAACTGGAAAACTTTGTGCCCCACCCCTATGAAATACTTAACCCTACACAAATAATTCCTCATTTCAGCAAAAAATAGTTGCACCTCCTCTCCTATTCTCTCTCAAATTGCTCTTCTCCTCCTTCTCACTGTTGTTCAAAAAATCCAAATTGCTCTATTGTTTTCTTCCACAAAAACTTCCCTAACCACTATTATCCCCTCACTTCCAACAACGACTAAACCCCAAACTCCCCTCTCTACCTTCACCACCACTGCCTACATTCATCCACCCATCTCTCTCAATTTTTTTCTTTTTTCTCTATAAATTTTTTTTGTGTCTTCTCTCGTGGCACCCAAGGGTAAGAATGCGGATGTTGGAATAGGTAGCAAGTGAACTGTTACAACCCAAACAACACCCTAGACGTGACATGGAAAATATGACTCCAAGAGACCCTAAATAAGATACTTCAAATAAGCATGAAACTAAGATAAAAATATAAGAGAATGAAGCATGAAAGTGAGATATAAGTCTCAACATCAACATCATATGAGATACAAAAATCATAGTACATGACTAAATATGTGGAAATCTACTAAGTCTGACATAAGCCTCCACTAATCATAAGCATGGTTAGTACCAAACGCCTAACACATTAACAAGTCTGAAACTGAAATGACTAGAAGACATAAAACAGATAAAGTGTGATCCGGCCTTGAACCTAAAGGACTCACCTTTATCAAAGCAAAGCTAATTAATCAAATATAGTCATGGCCTGATGGAGGAACGCCAGACCCTATATCCTAAAACAATATAGGTACAAGAGATATATGCATTAATACTTAGAATATACTGAATATGGGGAAAGTACATAAAACATAAGCATGAAACGTGATAAGTTTGAAACATGATAATGCCTGATAAAGTTAAAACAAACCGATTGGGTAAGTTTAGTTCATAAATCATAAATTTCAATGCGATATAAAAATCATGACATCTGTATAGAATGTAAGCTAAATAAGAAAATCATATCTTTTGTGAGATGTTTATCATTAACAGACATAGAGCAGTGAGCTATAACATGGAATCCAACGTCTTACTCCCACACTGAAAAATGATTGTCCTACTTGCCAATGTAAGGACCTTATTCTTAAGCATAGCTTGATCCACTAGCTAATTGTCCAATTAGGATATCCTACGGGGGTACGTAGATCAAGGACTATGGGAATCACCCAAATCCACCTGATGCTAGTAAAGAATAATGTCACAATCATATTTCTTTAGTCTTTAAAATGGTGAGAATCTAGTAAACCAACGCTACCATACAGATTCATAAATCATAAGAATACATCATTTAAAAATATAATGATTTCATGACATAATAGATCTTCAAAAGAAACTTAATCGAAAGAATATAAACCATGATAATATTTTCATAATGAGAATACTTCAATCTAAAGCAGCCTAGTTTTCATAAAACATGAGATACTTTGATTAATATAACCCTAGAATAATAGTCACTACAATTCCTTATGATGCGTACTTTCAAAGCTTAATTCACAATCATCAAATAGACATATAGTATAGGTTAATATTAAATACATTACAAACATGTAATTTGAATCAAATGATGCATTATAAGAACAAATATAGTCAATTGAATCATAAATAAGTGAACCCATGAAGAATCATATAAAATCTTAGAATTTGGGTGAAATCTTATGAGAGAATTTGAGAAGTTCTTGGAACTCAATGGATGGAAAGGGATCCATCGATGAATTTCCCACATAGCTTGAGTAAACCTAGCTTTAGAATTAGGGAAGAGAAATGGGAGCTTAAAGAACCCTAGATTTCACCTTGAATTCTTTGAGGAAATTTGGAGAAGAACACTTTGAAGGACTTTGTGATTTTGAATGATTGAGAGGAAATGGGTAGATTTTGAAGAGTAAAATCAGTTATATGACTTAGAAATAGGCTAGAAACGGCATAGTTTAGGAATAATTTTTTGGAAAAAACCCAAATAACCCTGAACGAAAAGTGTCGGAAAGAACCTATAGTCTGTACATCAAGCTACATACCGTCTTGATTAACTGTAGGTCAAGTTACTAGAGACCAACTTTTGAGACAAGAAACAAAAGAAGCCATGAATCACTTCAATGGTGTGTCACCCAACCTATGACCCGTAGGCTTCTCCCATAGAACCCATAGATTTTTTATCTACGTCGAAACACTTTTCATGAGCCCTGATTTATGGATCGTCGAACCACCTACGGTCCGTGCATTCTAAAGTAGACCTAAAGTCATTCAAAATTTCCAAGGTTGAATCTCCATCTACAGGCACTTCCTATGGCATGTAGAAGTTCCTACAAACTTGTTAAATTCCAACTTTTCCTGGCTCATTCCATGACCACCATCTACGAACGGTGGACCTTGTACAGTATGTAGGTGGACTTGTTCAAACTTGCACCAACAAACATTTTCTGCACTTTTCCTTTTCAACTCACTTACAAATTTCTAAGGTGTTACAATATCCCCCTGGATATATTCATCCTTGAATGGGACTCAAGCTAGAATGAATAGATTAGGGAGAGAGATCTATCAAGCCGACATATATGCAAATCACATCACAATGCACAAACCAAGGAGTAATCTACCCTTAGCTAAAACATACGCTCAAAATCAAGTTTTCATGAACATGCTTGCATATGGAAACATGTGAATAGATAAAACACATGAATCTGAAAGAGCAAACATGAGAAACCATTGCTTAAGTTAAAATGAGAACGGAGGGAAAGTGATGAGGATACTTAGACTACATATCAGCTTTGTCCTCTCAAGTAACACCCTAAACTAATTGATTCCTCCAAAGAACTTTCACAAAAGCAACTTCTTTCTTTATCAACTTATGAACTACATGATCCAAGATTTTAACCTAAACCTCTTCATAATAAAGAGTTTCTTTAACACCAACAATTTCCAGTGGCACAATTGAAATATGATCACCAATACATTTCTTCAAAAACGAAATATGAAACACCAGATTAACCGGTGTCAACTCAGAAGGTAAATCCCATTATAGGCTACCTTACCGACACACCTCAAATCTGATATGGGTCTACATAATGCGGACTAAGCATCCCCTTCTTTACAAATATCATTACACCATTCATACGTGAAATTTTCAAGTCAACCCAATCATCAAAATCAAATTTGAGATCTCTTCTTCAAACATCCCATAAGATTTTTGTCGACTTTGAGCCATTTTTAACCCCTCTCTAATAAGTCGAACCTTCATCATAGCCACATGCACTAACTCAAGCCGTATAAAAGTGACCTCACCAACTTTAAAAAAACCAATATAAGACCCACACCTCCTACCAATGAGAGCTTCAAATAGAGCCATTTAGATACTTGAGTGATAATTAGATTATAAGAAAACTTGATCAAAGGTATATGATCATCCCAACTACTCTTGAAATCAATCACACAATATCTTAACATATCTTACAAAGTCTGAATAGTACGCTTGGCTTGACAATCAGTTTGAGGATAAAAAGTTGTACTAAACTTCAGTTAAGTACCAAGACCTTTTTGGAAGGACATCCAAAATTGAGAAGTAAACTAAGTACCTCGATTGAAGATAATGGATTAAGGAACTCTATACAACTTCACCATTTACCGAATATAGAGCCTATCATAGTCTTCGGTTGAAAATGAGGTCTTCATGAGAAGAAAATAAGTTGATTTATTAATTCGGTCAACAACAACCCAAATAGAATCATATTGTCGACGAGGGAATGGTGAACCTATAATAAATTCCATATTTAAATCTTCCCACTTCCAAGTAGCACTGATAATGACTTGAGCCACACCTCCCGATTTCTAATCTCAACTTTCAGTTGTTGACAATTATAACACATATATCCACGAATTATGTCTTCATCTCATTTCCCCAATAGACCTCCAACAAATTACGGTACATCTTGGTGGCTTCTGAGTGAATAGAATACTGAGAACTGTGAGCTTCAATCAAAATTTGATGCCTCAACTGATCAAAACTCAAAACATATAACCAGCCTTGGTGACGAAGCACACCATCTCCCACTTGGGAGAACACCTCAATGACTTTTTGAGAAACCGCCTTTTTCAACTAAACAATAGTTGGATCAAGATCTTTCTTAGCTTTCACATCCAAAACAAGAGACAATTCTTAGCCATTCTGAACAATGATACTACCCTCATCGGAATCAACCAAGAAAACACCAAATCAAATTAGTCGATGAACATGACGTACTAACTCTTTTTTACCATCCTTAATGTGAGTAACACTTCTCGTCGATAATTGGATAAAGAGCATCGACAACCATTTTTTTTTACTTAGCTGAATGATAAAAAACACTAATATTATATATTTCAATAATTCAAGTAAACTCCTTTGGTGAATATTCAAATCCCTTTTGTGTGAACACATATTGCAACCTCTTATGATCGGTGAACACATCCACATGAACACAATAAAGATAATGTCTATAAATCTTTAAAAAAACTACTACCGCTAACTCCAAATCATGAGTCAGATAATTCTTTTCATGCACTTTCAATTGCCTCGAAGCATAAGAAATTACCTTACCATGTTGCATCAAGACACAACCAAGATCAAACCATGAAGCATCACAATAAACCTAAAACTCATCAAATCCTTATGGTAATGTAAAAACTAAGGCTGGAGTGGGTCTATCTTTCAACTCTTGGAAACTTTTCTCACAAGCTTCTTACCATTGAAAATTTACCTTTTCCTAAGTCAAAGTTTTCAAAGGTGAAGCAGTAGAAGAAAACCCTTCCACAAACCTTCTATAATAACTGGTCAAACCTAAGACACTCGGTATATCTAAAGTAGAAAGAGATCTAGGCCAGTTCATAACAACCTTGGTCTTCTTAGGATCAAGTCGAATACCTACACCAAAATTAATATGACAAAGGAAAGCAACAAACCTCAACAAAAACTCACACTTGTGAAACTTAGCAAAAAATTGAGGATATTTTAGTATTTGCAACACTATCGTTAGGTGATCAACATGTTCATCCTCACTTCATGAGTAAATCAAAATATCATCAATAAACACAATCATGAACATGTCAAGGTATTGTTTGAACACTCTGTTCATAAGGTCCATGAAAGGCATTAGTCAAACCAAATGAAAACACAACGAACTAATAGTGACCATACCAAGCTTGAAAAGTCATCCTAAGAATGTCACTTTCCCTTACCTTCAACTGATGATACCCAATCGACGATTAATCTTGGAGAATAAACTTGCACCTTGGAGTTGATCAAACAATTCATCAATCTTTGGAATAGGATACTTATTCTTTATCGTGACCTTGTTTAATTGCTAGTAGTCAATACACAAATGAAGTGAACCATCTTTCTTTTGAACAAATAAACTGAAGCACCCCACAGTGAGATACTTTGTCTAATAAAGCCTTTATCCAACAAATATTTCAACTGATCCTTTAACTCCTAATGTTTTGTCGAATCCATATAGTAAGAAGGAATAGAGATAGGTTGCATATTTGGAAGAAGGTCAATACCTAAATCTATTTCCCTTTAGAGAGGAACACCAGGAAGATCATTAAGAAATGATTCTAGAAACTCACTAACAATTGGGACCGACTAAGGAGTAGGGTTTTTTGAATTTGTATACCTAACCCAACCAAGATGATAGATACAACCTCTAGAGATCATTTTCCTAGTATTAAGGCAAGAGATACACCGACTTATTGGCATTGAATTTCAACCCTTCTTTTCTTAGATAGGTTTCATCGAAACATGAAATGTGACCAATAAGGTCTGACAATCTATGGAAGCATAACAAGAATGAAGTAAATCCATCCCAAAAATCACATAAAAAACTATCATGTATACTCTACTATATCAACTAGAGTGAGTGTATGAGAAACTAAAACAGGGAAATTCGGATAGTCCCGTCTAGAAATAATGGCGTCACCAATAGGTGTAGAGAATGAGAAGGGTTCGAAAAGAATTTGGGACAGACAACAAACTTCATATCCACATAGGGAGGCACAAAAGACAATGTAGCCCCTGGATCAAGCAATGCATATACATCAAACTAAAAGATTTGCAACATACCGGTCACAACATCCAAAGAACCAATCTTATCTAGTCTAAAGAGCATAAAATCTGTTCTGACAAGGAGCACCACCAGAACCATAAGACGCACCCTGTTGAGTAGGGCGACAATCACCACCCTTGCTAGCCTGCAAAGGAAAATCACTCCATCTGTTCCCTGACTTACCACAACCTTAGCATGCACTATAACGGACTAAGCACTCTCTTTTATAGTCCTTCCCTTACCTCTTACTTTTGGAGAAATTTTTACCACTAGGAGAATAACCTTGAGGCTTAGGGTAAGACACACTATCCTTGTTTAACTTTTGACCCAGAGTGTTAATGAATTCTTACTGGCGGACTTTTTTCAAAACTCATAACGTCCATGTCCACTGGAAAAATAACCACCATAGGTTCTTTCCCTATTTAACTCTCTAGCCTTCTCCTTAAGTTGTTCCTCCTCTATTTGTTGGGCATGAGTCATCAACCGTGATATGTCCATCTCTTTGATCAACATGGAAGTTCGGAATTCTTTGACCACCCTCTTAGAGAATCCTAAGAAAAACTTAATCATTCGTGCTCAAGAGTTGGCAACAATTGCCAAAGCATACTTTAACAAATGAGTAAACTTCAATGTGTACTCTTCACACTCATATTCCCTTGCCTTAGATTTATAAACTTTTTCACTTTACCCTCCCTCGTCTCAAGGGGAAATAACCTATCAAAAAATGCCCCTTTAAACATGTCCAATTCAAGGGACTCGCATCTTATGCTCTTTCTTTTTTCCATTGATAAAAAAAACTTGAGCAACCCCATTTAGTTGTTAAGTGGTCAAGTTTAACTTTTAAATCAGAGTAGTTCCCATGAAATCCACAATATCATGGATTCCCTCAATGAACTCTTGTGGATCCGCATCCATTTTAGACCTATGAAGTTTCAGAGGTTTCATCCTTGTGAAATCCCCTACCCTTGTAGTCGCCATACCTGAGATTGGGTTCACAGGAGCTAACACTTCCCTATTTTCTTGAGTGGTCATCACTTAGGCCAAGACTTGGAAACTGCCCTAACTTGGCATGTGGCATTTACTCAGCCAAAGGATCAACTGAAGCTTGAGGAATTTTGGACTGGGCTCCACATTGTCATCAACATCTCTTTTAACAGGAGCTCTTCGTGGAGGCTTATTCTAAAAAAGCATATAGCAAGAGTTAGGAGGAATACCTTTATAGAGTTCAACACTATTGCACGACCTTAGAGTAATGGAAAAAGTAAATTTTCCTATAGGTCTTGTAGCCTCCTATTCATAAATATGGCACGCTTCACACTTATGAATAAGAATCAATTCAACGTAGCTTGTTAGACTCCTATAACCTGTATAACCCAAACAATACCCTAGACGTGACATAGCGAAAAAGGACCCTCATAAACCCTAAGCAAGACACTTGACATAAGCATGACTCTAAGATAAATAATCTAAGAGAATAAAGTGTAAAAGTGAGATATAAGTCTCAACATCAACATTATATGAGATACCAAAATCATAGTACATGACTGAAGGCAGAAATCTACTAAGCCTTACATAATCCTCTATTAATCATATGTGTGGTTAGAAAAAAACCTTTAACACACAAACAAGTTTTAAACTAAAAGGACCGAAAGACATAAAACTAATTAAGTATAATCCCGCCCTCGAACCTTGAGGACTCGCCATTAGCAAAGCAAAGTTTATCAATCCAATCTAGCCACGGCCAGATGGAGGAACATCAGACCCTATATTATGAAATAGTAAAGGTACAAGAGATATATGTGTCAATACTTAGAATGTACTAAATATCAAGAAAGTTCATAAAACATAAGCATGAAACGTGGTAAGTTTAAATTTTGATAATGCATGACAAAGTAAAAATATACCTATCAAGTAAGCTTAGTTCATGAATCATAAGAGTTCAATGCAATATAAAAGTCATGAGATATGTATAAAACATAAGATAAATAAGAAAAATCATATATTTTGTGGGATGTTAACCATTAACCGACATAGACCATGTGAGATATAACATGGAATCCAATGTCTTACTCTAACACCGAAAAGAGATTGTCCTACTTGCCAAGGTAAGACTCTTATTCCTAAGCTTAGGTGGATCCACTAGATAAATATCCAATCGACATTCTATAGGGGCACATTGTTCAATGACTTTGGGAATCTCTCAAATCTACTCGATGCTAAGTAAAATCCTAATAGAAAATTATAAAAAAATAATTTCATATTCATATCTCTTTAGTTTTTGAAAGGGTGAGAATCCAGTAACACCAACTCAATCATAAAGACTCATAAATCATAAGAATAACTCCTTTAAAAATACCACAAATTCATAACATTATTGATGTTCAAAAGTCACTTGATCGAAATTATCTAAACGATGATAATATTTTCATAATGAGAAGACTTCAATCAGAAACAACCTAGTTTTCAAAAATATGAGATACTTTAATTAAAAGCACCCAAGAATCATAGTCACTACGATTCCTTATGCATGCTTACTTCCAAAGCTCAGTTCATAATCATAAAATAGACATATAGCACGAATTAATATTAAGGAAATTGAAAATATGTAATTTGAATCAAATAATGCATAATCAGATCAAATATAGTCAATTGAATCATAAATAAGCGAACCCATAAAGAATCATACAAAACCCTAGAATTTTTGTGATATCTTAAAAGGGATTTTGGGAAGTTCTTGGGACTCAGTGGATGGAAAGGGTTCCATTGATGAATTTTCCACATACCGTGAGTAAACCTAGCTTTATAATTTGGGAACAAAACTTAGAGCTTGAAGAAACCGAGCTTTCACCTTGTATCTTTGGAGAGAATTTGGAGAAGAAAACTTTGAGTGATTTTTGGGTTTCTAGTGATTGAGGGAATATTTTGAAGAGTAATATCAGATATAGGACTTAGAAATAGCCTAGAAACAACATATTTTAGGAGTTAAAATGATAGGAAAAGACTCATATAAGCCTAAACTAAAACTGTCAAAAAGTACCTACGAACGGACCTACAGTCTATACATTGAGCTACGGACCATCCTTGTCAACCATCGGTCAAGTGACTAGAGACCAACTTTTAAGCCAAGAAACCACGAACCACTTCTACGGTCTATACACCAATCGGTAACTCGTAGGTCTCTCTTGTAGAACCTAAGTCCTGATTTTTCATCTAAGTCCAACCACTTTCTACGAGCCCTGATCAAAGGATCATCAAACCACCTACAGTTCGTGCACCCTACTCTAGACCCAAAGCCACCCAAAATTTCTAAGTTTGAATCTCCATATATGGGAACTTACTATGGCCCATAGAAGTTCCTTCGAATAATCTTATCGGTCTATTGACCTTCATTCCGGGCTTGTCGAATTTAACATTTTCTAGGCTCATTCCATGACCATTATCTAAGAATCGTAGGACCTTGTACGGTACATAAGTGGACTCGTTCAAACTAGTACCATCGAACATTTTCTGCACTTTTCCTTTCGAACACACTTACCAATTTCCGAGGTGTTATATAGACTCTGAAACAAAATATTGTCAGAACCTCTGTCCAAGCAAACACAATATTACCACCAAAAAAGTTTGGCAAACAAACAGTGGAACACTATAGGTAAGATTGGTATGAGTGTCAATAACAAGTAAAATATATGGTGGACAAACATGTGAACAAAAGTAGGCTGCTAGTGGAGTTCCCATGAATTCACGAAATGGTGTACAATTTGGGGCTTGAATACATCTTCGTCAATCAAGGTGAGTATAATGTTAATCTTGTTCATGAATTTTATGATAATTGGAATACGCATCATATATGGAGCAATTAGGTGGAGGTAAGGGGTAAAGACCTTTGGTTGACCACTCGGGTGGTAAATGAAATTTTGGGTACCCCCAATGTGATTATGTTGAATATCAAGAGATGAACGACATGCCCCCATATAGATATAGTTGCCAGACTCTTTATGGTATGAATTATACTTCAAGATGGAACGAACTGAAGATACAGGGAGGCATGTTACTCTTCATTATGTGCACTTGAATCAAGAGGCTAGGGTTTGTCATAAAATTGTAAGCAACACTCTTTTTCCTTGTAAACACACTTCTGAGGTTTCTAGGGATTAGTGGTGTTGGTCTACCACCAGATGAAAGGCATACATGTTAATGTTATTTTGGTTCTTTGACACAATATGTTGAAGTTCCGGAACAACAAGAGATGTAAGTTCTATTATGGGAGCTTGTTGATTTTTTTTTGCATTTTAAGGCACTTGAGGAAGAGGTACACGACATATACCAACCCCGGGCTCCTAACTTTGTTAGAAACATGGTGGATGTTACAAAATCTAAAGTTAAGGACACATCACATGGGCCGCTTTCTTCTAATTATAATCGTCAAGCCCACGATGATAGTTGGATGGGTCGAATATTTGGCATGGAAGAGTTAAAGTTGCATATTGGTGGTTGCCCTATCATTAATAATGAGATGACTTCACTAGCTGAGCGTTATCCACTAATAAACACTGTTATGTATATGTGTCACATGGGCCCAACATTTCAAGAGCCAATAGATGTTGATGAGGTCACTGTTGATGATGTGAGGGTGATGATGCAGTTGAGGATGCTTGTACGACCTTAATGGTTGTGGATGATCCCACGAATGTGGTCAATGTCTATAATGATTGTGAGGCCTAGAGGCCCGAGGGAGTCTTTCTTTCACTATATACTTATGGTTTGATTTTACTGCAATGTGGATAGTGCTTTATTTAAGTGTGGGGTGGGAGATGAACTTCCATGTTAATAGTTTACTACTTTATCTATTCTTTTTATTTTTTGGATGGGTTCCTTAGCTTTTATTTCAGTTATTTTTCTGAGGAGAGTACCATTGAATCGATTAGGATATTTCATTGTTTTTGTTTTGTTTTATTTGTTTTGATTAGTTGAGTCTTAGAATCATTGTAAAAGTGATTGTTCCCGATGATGGATGAGTGATGGTTGCCATAATGGGAAATTAGTCAAAGGTTTGTAGAAGTAGACACCCACCACTTGGTGCTCTGAAGTCTTTCTTAGAAGTTAACAGAACACCATGGGTAGTTCACACTTGAAAATGCAAACTAATCAAGGAAGCATCCATGAGAGACTTGTCTAACTCTGTAAAGATAAAATTGGTCTTAATTTTTTTGAAATCACTTAATGTATTGTGTTTGAGGATTCTAGTTTTGTACCCTTGTGTGTATGTCATGGTGTCATGGGTTGTGAGTATTGCCTTGTCCTTACATATTGGATCATCTAGAACTTTCCTTGTGTGTGTGCTTGACAAGTAACTTGTATGATTTGTGAAATATTATTTAGGTATTTCTTCGCATAGCCAATTCAATTCTCGTTTGTGCCTCCATGATTTATCCCTAGTAAAGCCCAATTGAACCATTTAGCTTATCATTCTTTCATTATCCGCATGATAAGCCAAGCCCATGTTGTTGACACCATGTCTTTGTTAGATCTAAATATTGATCCTTACTGCACTTTGTAGTGAAGAAAGTATTGAACAAGAGACACAATGATGCAATAAGAAAAGCTAGTGCATTGAATGAAAATTGAGGTGAGAGGAGCCCAAAATTAAAATTGTTTGCTGTCTTTGGAACAAAATATTTATCATGAAGTAAAAAGACATGCAAGAAAGTGCTTGAAGTTCTATAGGGCATAAAACTAAAAGATAAGAAAGGATTATCAAGAGGTGTAAGCAAAAGAAGAGAAAAATGGGTAAGTGTCGAAAAATTAAACAACTGCATTAAAGAGGAAAATCACTAAATATATTCTAAATGTATCATACCTATCCAAAAAGCCAACAATACAACCAAGTTAAGTCCTTTCTATTGCTTAAATGCATGCATTGTCAAAGTCAACACACACTAAGGGTAAGCCTATGGCCTGTTGTCACGACCCAAAGTAGCCCCTAGACGTAACATGGCGTATAAAATCCTGAAAGGCCCCATACAAGCCGCTTAGCTTTCTTCATACATGATCATAGAAGTATAAGATTCAAAAGAAAGTTTCAACGCTAAAGAGTTTGTGAAAATGAAGCGGAAATCTAAATATCATCTCAAAGCAATCTAGTACATAAGAGGTGCCCAGGACGTAGCCCGTACATCAAGTCCAAAAACTGAAATAAAATGACATAATGAAATAAAGGTTGGGTCCTCGAATGTAGGACTCACCAATATTCAAGTCTCTACTAACAATCCCTAGCCACGGAAGTTCGAACCTGGAGTGTCGGACCTTATATTTTGATAAGAAATATAGGCAAGAGTATGTGTTAGTACAAAAATGCACTAAGCATGAAAGTCATGCATAAAACATCTGAAAATATGCTAAAAGAAACATTTTCATAAAATGCAATGACGAAGCTAGAACACGCGGTAAAAGAGTTAAACAACATAAAAACATGGTCAATGCAAGCTAACATCTTTAAAACATTCGCGAGATATTTCTTGAAGTAACCTTAGTTCATTATTGTGGGAGATTTACCTTTAACCAACATATAAGACCATGTGAGCTATCAACACAGAATCCGGTGTCTACCCCACACCGAAAAGGGGTGTCCTACTTGCCAAGGTAAGACCATGAACTTCTAGCTTATGTGGATCCACTAGCTAATGTCTATCAAAGACAATCATCCTATGGGGGCACATAGGTATGGGATAAAGAGATTGCTTCTAGAAACCCGTCCTCTACTAACGGGAGAGCTTCCATCTCAATATCCTCTCGGTGCTAAGGGTAAATCCCACAGAATAGTCAATTTCTTATGTTGTCTTTATAATCCATGGAAGGGCACGTCATATTGCTAATCCAAGCTAAGTCATAAGTCATCCATGGAAAGGTACCATTAAGACTATCAATCCAAGCTAGTTTTCATTAGAATAGCTCCTTAACTTTGATTCATTTTAGGTGAGAAGACCTTTCAACCTTAGAATCCTTTATGTGAGAAAAGCTTTCACATTCATGCTTTTATGTGTTTATGAGAAACCCTTTCATAACATAACAACAACATTGATACCTCACTCTCAAAGAATCCTTAAAACATTTACATTAATTTTATAAAAACATGCAAAAATTCCATAATTCTCCTTTCATAATTCAAAACCCACTTACAATCATGATAATCTAAAAAACATGGGTTAGACATGGGTTCATGGAAATTCATCATAAAATCATGTAATTATCTCAATTCATTCTTGATAGATCATAAAACAATTAAGTAACTCAATATTTAAAAGAACCCATGACATGGGAAAAAACCCTAGCTCAATTGGGGATTTCTAACTTTGCAAATTGGAGAATTTTGGGACTCCATGGATGAAGTCTATCATACCTTGATTATAAAACCCCTTAAGAATTTAGAGAATTTCAAGCTTGATCCTTGAAACTCTAGATTGACTCCTTCTTCAGGTTTTTTAGAGAGAGAAATATTTTGGAGAAGAAGACTTGTTCTTCTTTTAGGAATTTGAGGGAAAGATTTCAATTGGGGAAATTTGGAGTTAAAAACACTTATATAAGGCTTTAGGTGAAGGGTAAAACGACATAGTATTGGGCTAGAATGATTAGGAAAAGACCCAAAAGCTCCTAAGAAAATAATTGTGGACACCATCGAAAGTGGTGACCTACGGTCTGTGGTTCCACTAACGGACCGTCCTGGTTGGCCGTCAATGGGTTCAGAGACCTTGATCTCTGGAGGTTGAATGACGGGACCCACCCACAGACCGTGATCCCAACGACGGACCATGGGTCCCGACCGTGGGTCTCAACCTTTGACCCTGAAATTTCTCTAAGTCTTGGACTCACCTACGGAACCTATTTACGGCTTGTGCATTGAATGAAGGACAGTCCTGGTAGACTGTTAAAGAAGTGCTGAAATTTGACTTTTTTGGGAACCTGGGCTAGCCATCCACGGAGCTGACCTACGGTCCGTGTGTCAGTCCATGGGTCATAGGTGGCTCCGTCGAAACTAGCACCAGATCCTACAAAAATCTGAAATTCTACCCTTTCGAATCCGAGGTGTTACAATATCTCCCTCTTGGGATCATTCGTCCTCAAATGAGATTCAAAACATCATAAGGAATGTAGAAATTTAATCTAACAGACTAACATGCATGCAATTACATAAATGCACATATCCGAGGAGGAAATATCAACTCCAAACTAAAGCATACCAAAAACATCATCTCATGAAGTCTGTATGCAACTCACACCCAAATGCACAGAAACATGTAGGAATCAATCAAGTAAACTCATTTTTCTCAAAACTTAAGCTTGTCATGAATCATGCATAATGGGGAAATCATGGGAATATCTAAGACACATGACACCAAAAGAGTAAACCATGAGGAGTTAAATACCTAAAGCTAAAGGAGGATTGGAAGGAAAGAGAGGAGGATAACGGGACATCATATCGGCCTCGGCCTCCCAAGTAGCACCCTCAACTAACTGATTCATCCAAAGAACCTTCACGGAAACAACTTCTTTATTTCTCAACTTCTTAACTTGCCGGTCTAAAATCTCAACCGGAACCTCCTCATAAGAGAGATTCTCTTTAACTCCCAAACCTTCTAGGTAACTATAGACATCGGATATACAACACATTTCTTTAATAAGGAGACATAAAAACCTGGATGCACCGATGCCAAATCACTAGGAAATTCAAGTTCATAAGCAACCTTACCAATTTGCCTCAAAATCTAGTATGGGCCCACATAACGGGGACTAAGCTTTCCTATCTTACCAAACCTCATTACACCTTTCATGGGTGAAATTTTTAAGTAGACCCAATCATCTACCTCAAACTCAAGATCTCTTCTCCTCACATCGGCATAAGACTTTTGCCGACTTTGAGCCGTTTTCAACCTTTCTCTAATGAGCCAATTTTTTTCCATAGCTTCATATACAACCTAGGGACCTATCAAGGCGACTTTACCTACCTCAAACCAACCTATAGAAGATCTAAACCTCCTACCATATAGGACCTCAAATGGAGCCATACCAATACTTGAGTGATAGCTATTATTGTAGGCAAACTCAATCAAAGGAAAATGGTCATCCCAATTACCCTTGAAGTCGATCAAGCATACTCTCAACATATCTTCTAAAGTCTGAATTGTACACTCCGCTTGCCCATCAGTTTGTGGATTAAAGGTCGTACTAAGCTTAACACGAGTACCAAGACCTTTTTGGAAAGATTTCCAAAACTGAGTAGTGAATTGGGTACCATGATCGGAGATTATGGACAAGGTCACTCCATGCAATCTTACCATTTCCCTCAAATACAACTTAGCATAGTCCTCCGTCAAATAAGAGACATAGACGGGAATGAAATGAGTCGATTTTGTCATTCTATCTACACCAACCCAAATTGAATCGTGTTGTCGCCGTGTGCGTGATAAACCAACAATGAAGTCCATATTCGCATCTTCCCACTTCCAAGTAGGAATGCTAATATATTTAGATAAACCTCCCGGCTTTTTATACTTAACTTTTACTTGTTGACAATTAGGACACTTAGACACAAATTCCACAATATCATTCTTCATCCCATTTTACGAATAGATCTCCCACAAGTCACGGTACATCTTGGTGGCTCCCGGGTGAATGAAATATCGAGAACTATGGGCTTCTAACAAGATTTTCTCTCCCAAGTCATCTACATTAGGAACGCACAAACGAACTTGATATTGAAGCACACCATCTCCCCCTTGGGAGAAAGCCTCTACAGACCTTTTAAACACCGCTTCATTCAACTCAACTAAAGTCGGATCAAAACCTTACTTGGCCTTCACATCTGCCACAAAGGACAATTGTGCACCATAACACCACCCTTTGTAGAGTCAACTAGTCGAACACCCAATCGTTCCAATCCATAAACATCTCGAACCAACTCTTTCTTATCATCCTCCATATGAGCAACACTACCCATTTATAGTTGACTAAGAGCATCCGCCACCACATTCACCTTACCGGGGTGGTAGAGAACACTCATGTCATAGTCCTTCAATAATTTAAGCCACCTCCTTTGGCGAAGATTCAAATCCTTCTTATAAAATACATATTGCAAACTCTTGTGGATAGTAAAAACATCTACATGAACACCACACAAATAATGCCTCCAAATCTTAAGAGCAAACACAACCGCCGCTAGCCCAAGGACACTTGAACTCTGTGCTATGATACCAAATTTGTTACAACCCAAGCCTACACCCTGGACGTAGTCGGCACGCGAGAACCATTCATGGTCCCCAAGTGAACCCTCATCCTGGCTGACTACAAGCGGAAGACTAACTCGAGCATACATAAAAATCAAACTGAAAGAAATACTAATTTAACAGTGTATTAAATCTCAAAACTCTCTAAATATACTAAGTGTTAAACATAAGTTTTAAAGAAAACCTCTGAAACTGAAAGAATCTCCAAAACTGTCTATCTATGAAGCCTGTAGTGTATAAAGACCAGTGCCGAGACAAGCCCCATGACACCTCATAAAGCTACTACTTACAATTTATTTTAAAAAAAACTAGAGTCCTCCGGAAGTAAGGAAACCTCACTTGAAAGTTGAAGAGAGGATGAAGTGATCTAAAAAAAACTCTTGTTGAGGATCCTAAGAACTAGTATCTGCATCATTAAAAGATGGAGGTTGAATGACATCAGTACATTAAATGTACAAGTATATAATATAGTTGAATAGAAAATAATTGAATGAAAGGACTGCAATAGATATAGATATATACTCAACTGAATGTAAAGAAATAAAGAAGTAAATCATTAAAGACTTGCAAAAGAATACTTACTCATCTCTAAACTCAACATATTAAGTGATTTAATAAAAATACACCTTTGACTCTATTTGGGAGATTCTCTAACCGACAACCATCACTATGAGCTACGTGATCATAGAGCGTCTCGACCACACTGCTAGAACTATCATAGAGTGTGTCAGGGTTTAGAAACTCTCAAGTAAGTGGGTCCACTAAGCTCTGCCTGAAGGCACTTAGGATTCATCTAAAAAGTATGATATTGTACCCATGTTGGCAAGACATGGTTTGTGGGTATTTTGAGTTGTGCAAACTCATCCCCATATCGGTTGTAACACCTCAGTATTTGAAAGAACTAAAAATAGAAAGAACTAAATTGGAAATAGCAAAATCTGAAATCTTGCAAGTTAGGCATAGGCTATGAGTTTTGGGTCAACTTCAAATGACCATATCTTTCGGTACAGAATGAGTTAGGTGGCCCATAAGATATCAAATGAACAGTATTAGAATCTCTTTCCAACGCCACCGAGTTTGCTAATTTTTGAGCTTGTATGAGGGAGATATTCCCGTTTGAAGTCAGGTTGTCTATTTAAGGGAAGTTACCCGTAGATATGAGGGGTATTTTGGTCTTTTCTTACCCAATAAACTTAAAACGTTTTTACTAAATAATTAGGGGTCTAAACTGAATTGGTTTAGTCTTACAAATCCTAATTTACGCTAGTGTGTTGAGAGAAGTTCAAGAAGAGGAGAAAAGGAGAAAATTCAAGGTGTTCCTCAAGTTTTCTTGCGAATCAAAGGTTGTTTCGCCAAGGGTTTAGTCCCTAAGAGGTATGTGAGTTATCATAATGTTAGGTTCGTTCACCCACATGGCAATCATGTTATTTTCAGTGAAAATTCATTATTAAAGTTGAAGAATTTGAGTTCTTGTTGAGTTTTCTTGAAATACCTTTCATAATCTTGATTGTTGGGATTTTGATGAGTTCTTGAGATAAGTGTTAGTGTTTTGAGGTATGTTTCAAGTAGATTATCGTGTACATACGTATAGTATTTGATTCTAAGTGATTGGGGAAGAAACCATTCGATTTTAGTCGAATTACGATAAGAAAACGAGTAAAAAAAATTATCGGAATTGCCTGGGGGAATGGTGGCGTGGCGCGCCACGGATGCGCCACCAGGGCTGGCATGGTGCACCAGAAATGGGTCTCTAAACTTTAGGGGTTGGCGCCCCGCGCCAGCAGTGTGCCCGGGTCGTCTGCCCCCACCCTTTTTCCGTTGTTTTACCCGTCTAAGTTCTCCTAAAGTGTACTTTCACTCCCTATTGATTCTAACTACTCTAAACTACTTCTAAACATCTAGAAATCATTCACAACGTGAATTATAACCTTGAATTCATAATTCAAATTCAAGGTAGAGCTAAGAGTCAAGTCTTAAGAGTTCTTCGAGTCATTTTAAGAAGTCTTTTTACAAATTATTTTTAAACTTGTTTTAAGACTTGAGCATTCAGTTGAGAGTGTAAGAGTTGAGTTCATTTTCTTTAAAATGATATATGCTAACTAAGTATTCCCAAGAGAAATGTTTTTACATTTAAGATGATAGGAAACACCGATTTCCAAAGAGTTCATGAACAGTTTCTAGTATTATCTCTTTTTAGAGAAACCTTTTGAGTAATAATCTCAAAGTTGAGGAAGAGGAAATATTTTATTTAAAACATAATGAGCTAAGTTATATTTTAGGAGTAGTATTGAGCACCGATATGGGGGAGAGTTCTAACAATTCACAGCCCCCCATAAACCATGTAGCCAACGTGGGTAGAAAAGGGTCATACTTTTTAGATGATTCTTTTATTGCTTTTTAGCATAGACTAGTGGATCCACTTAGTTGAGTAGTTCTATACCCCGGCAAAATATAGGACAGTTCTGGTGGCATGGGCTAGACGATGTATCATCACATAGCTCATAGTGATGGTTGTCGGTTAGAGAATCTCCCAAACAGAGTTTACTTTGTATTTTTGCATACAAATTGAGTTATATTGTATTTTCTAATACATTGAGTTTCTATCTACTGTTTTAAAATGTTTCCTTATACTGCATTATTTCTATTATTTTATATTGAAATGTGGTTGAGTTGAGTTGAGACAAGGTAAGTGTTTCTTCGGTTCCAGTTCAAGCTTATGTCATGTTTTAGAATTCCCCTCACATGCTCGTACATTCCATGTACTGACACCATTTGGCCTGCATTTTTTATGATGCAGATATAGGTAACCAGGATCAACATCCAGTGCTTCGTTGATCCAGTTGAGATCCAGAGTTGTTTGGTGAGCCTTCTTGCTTCGGAGGATCCCTTCTTTATTTTTAGTTATTTCAGTAGTTAGGATGATCGGGGGTCTTGTCCCGATATCCCTCATAGTATTAGAGGCTTCATAGATAGATAGACACTAGTTCATGAGTCTTTTCATTTTCAGTTATTCATGTTGAGACTTGAATTGCCACTTTGGCTAGTTGAATGCTTATTTCTAAAACATTCTGAGTTTATCTTTTGAGACATTTGAATTATAGTTTACTTTTTAAAGTGCTTTTGATATGAGTAAGTCTTCCACTAAGAGTTAAGCCGGGCCAAGGGTTCGCTTGGGGCCAGCTAAGGTTCTCGAGTGTCGGCCACGCCCAGAGTGTAGGCTCGGGGCGTGACATCGTTGTTCAATACTACTCCCAAAAAATATATACTCATGCCCAATGTTTAAAAGCATTCTCTTTCTCAATTTGAGGTAATTAATCAAAATAAAAAAATCCTCTTAAAGAGGCAACTGCTCTGAAATATCTTTGATCTCATAACAAATTTAGAAAACAAAGTTTCTCTTTTCTCAATGAAATTAAATGATACATTTGGAAATACTTAGTTCCCTTATACTGTTACTCAATTCATATTTTGAAATTCTCTCTCAAAACTTCTCTTTGGTTTCTCAAAAACTCAGTTTAAAATAAAAATATTGGCTTTAAAAGATTCTAAAAATTTATAACTCAAAATAGGGTTCATGCTGAAATATAAACATGAATGAATCAACTCAAGAACTCAGAACTCAATGATACTACTAATCTCAAGAATATTCAATTCATAGGGCTCAAGTTGAAATATAGACATGAACAAATCAACTCAAGAATCTCAATGCATAACATATAGCAATTCAATAACTATGAATAAAATTTTAAAAAGAATCAGGAACTCAAGAACTCAAAATCCACTCATCTCAAGAATACTCAAATCTAAGGATAGAACCTTAGATTACCCTTTTACTTATTCGAAAGTATATGTAGGGCGTGAGGATGAACTATTCCAACACTATGACAGTCTTACATACATGGAAGAACAAAGTTTTTGAAGAATCTTGATAAAGAACTAGATTAGAAGCCTTGAAACCCTAGCTTGAAGGAGAACAATCAAGAAAACCTTTCTTGATAATATTGTAGAAGTCCCTTGATGCTTTTGCTTTGAGAGCGACCAAAGTCCAAGTGTTACCATTATCTTCATTGGAGAGGTCATCTACCTTGGATCTGTTTGTTGTTTTCTTCAAGGCAGAAAGTTTAACTAGTTCAAAGCTCCCAAACTCTAGTATGATGACACCTTCTTCAATTTTTGGCGATACCACAAGACGTAGAAATTCTGAAATTGAATCATTTTATGATCAAGTTTGAAAGTAGCATGGTTTGTCTCAGTTGTCTCACCATCGTAAATGATGATCTCTCCCTCTCGTTCCAATGTCATGATCTTTTCCTTTAGAATGAAGCATTTTGTGGTGTGATAACCGATGATGCGATGAAATTTACAATACATAGGATCATCGACTTTATTGGATTATTTGGGTCACTTTGACTCTGGAAGTGCAATGACTTTGTTGGTTAGCAGCTTATCAAGAATTGCAGGAACATCAGAGTCCTAAAAGGAATACTCTTTTGTTTTTAACTCCTTCAAGGTAGATTGATTTTTCACTTCTCGCGTTTGTTGATGTGTCGCGATCTCTTTCAACTTTTGTCTCGTGGAAGCCTTCGTAGAAGTTGTGGTTACTGCCATGGACTCATTAGTTGTGTATTCTAATGACTCCTTCAAATTTGTATCATCTTTTCTTAGATCAAAGACGGACGATGTCTTTCCATGACTTGCAATTCTTAACTCCATGTCATGAGCGCGTGTAGCTAGTTCTTCAAAAGTTCGAGGCTTAATTCCTTGAAGGATATATACAAGTCCCCAACGCATTCCTTGTATACAAACTTCAACTGCAGAGATTTCAGAAAGATGGTCCTTGCAATCTAAGCTCAACATCGCCAATGATTGATGTAGTCCACTACGGGTTCATCCTTACTTTGTTTAGTGTTTGTCAATTCCATCATGCTCACTGTACGGCGGGTACTATAGAAAAGATTAAGAAATCGATTTTCTAGTTGCTCCTAACAATCAATTGATTCAGGCTCCAAGTCTGTATACCAATCAAAGGCGTTTTCTTTTAAAAAATGAACAAAATGCTTGACAAGAAGATCACCATGTGTACCGGCACTTCTAGAAGTCTCGGTGAAATGGGCAATATGTTGCCTTGGATTTTCCCTTCCATTAAATTGTTGCAATTTTGGTGGTTGATATCCAATTGGCATCAGTAGACCCTCGATTTGCTTAGAATATGGTTTTGAATATCCTAAAGAACTTTGTGGTGGGCCACCATATTGAGCTTTAATTGTGTTTGTGATCATATCTTGTAGTTGTTGAATTGTTAGAGTGGCCACTGAAGCAGATCGCTTTGCGCTTTGAGAGTCAACTTGTTTGGTGGGAGAATCAATATCAACTTTTTCTTGCGCTGTTAGATTGTGATGTGACTCTCTAGAGTTGTAGAGATCTAACTTGCTCATAAGTTGGGCGATTTGGAGATTTTTGTCATCAATAGACTTCTTCAAGGCTCCAATGGTTTGCTCCATCATTGCGAACTTCTCGTCCATGTCAGTTGCGTTAACCATCAAGGAGTTAATCTTTGTTGAAATTGAAAAATCTACTAAATTCTTTGATTCACCAAAGTTGAAGAGAGAGTGAGAAAGTTCATCAAACAACTTAGATGCAATGTTACCCCCAGAAATTGTAGTTCTGAATTTCATTTGACACTTGCTCTTTCTTGCCATCTCCAAGGAGGTGAAATATTCAGATCCATTCAAGGCACTTGTCTTGAACTCGCTCCAGTGATTGGATCAACATCACTAAAATCAACAAATGTGGCAATAGTAGAGGCCGTGCATGAAACATCATTGATCTTCTTTAAGGCCATTGCAAAGTTGAACTTGTTGTTTTTTTTATTTGTAGGAGGAAGAGATGAAGAGCAGAATTGGTCCCACTGGGCGTGCCAAATTTGTTCGCAACAAATTTCCTTAGGCACTGAGAATTAACTGCAAGCAAAATAAATAAAACAAAAATATATTTTTTATTAATGAATCTTGTGAGTACAATTCTGTTGTTCTCTTGATTCTTCTCTCTTAAACTTCTCCGTGATTCGAGGGCCTTCAGTAGCGTATTTCTCGAATGTAGGATGATGTAGATCTCCTTGAGATGTATTTGATCTCCGGAAACATCAGGAAGCACTTCGTTGTTTCAAGTCGATCTCCGGAAAGAACTTCGTTACGTTGATCACTCCTTCGAAGAGCTATGTAGCTGATGTTATAGCTTTCTCCAATTGCAGAATGCTTCTTGAAAAGTTTTCTTCATTCCCTTAGAATTTCATGTCCATCCCATATTTATAGTTGTAGGGGGTGGACAAGGTTGCTTATGATTGGCCAAAGGATGTCATTTTGACACTTGGTAGATTGTGATTGGTTCTTGCATTTGACTGGGACTATACCACCTCATTTGGATACGTGGCGTCACCTTGTTGGTCTTGGATGCCTAATCACTGTGACACGTGGCATGTGTTTGGGCTTCAAGGTGAAATTTACATTGGACTTGAATTTAATAAAAATGGACTTATTTATTTGTAAAGCCCAAATTAATCATTCAACCCAAATAAACATGAATTTAATCCAAATTTTGTATGAATTAAATCTAATAAAATTTCTGTGTCTACAAAAATATCATCATACACCACATTATATTCCTAACTAATAATACTATATTTATTTGTTTAATATCTAAACTCAAAAATTCAAATTCCCCTATGAATATTTATACTCCTCTTTTTTCCCCTCAACTATTTCTACTCCTCTTTTTCCCCTCAACTATTTCTGCACCTATTTTTCCTCAACATTTCCACTATATATGAAATGACATAATTAATCAGATGTGAAGCTAAACCACCTTCTTCATAGTGTTAAATTTCAAAATCAATCTCGTTGTTAAGGTGTAACCTTCATGCAATATATATTAATTGTAAGTACAACTCAGCAAGAATGCATCATGTGCGGCTCACATAAAGTGCATCTTATAAAATTTATGGTCATCTCGAGTGCCTCGCGTACATCTTGTGGATATTACGTGCATCTCACATATATCTTGTGGTTTACGTGCATTTCGTCCACCTCATTTGTATATAGTTTTAATACTACTAGCTACTTATGAATAAGCATATAAATGGAATGACATATATCCTTACAAAATTCTAAATGGATTGACTAATTATATTTTAGAGAATGTTCGTCTTGAGACATAAATACAATGCATGAATATCTTAAGCGATATAGTGAAAATCTTTCCCTGTGTTTTTTTAACAAAATATTAAAGATATTATCTTTTCTAAGGTACTTTGTCTTTTCAATTTCATGATTTACTTGTTCGTTTCATATATATTTTGAATTTTCTCTCTAGTTTTCTTTTTTTGGTCACATTTGGTAATGTAAATTTGAATAATTTCTCTATGTGGTAACCTCCTCTTATTCCATTCATGCGATTATCTCAAAATATTTATATAGATTTTGATAATGTTCATTTTTATTTTTATTTTTATGTCAAGCTTGATTGTGTAGATCGTGGGATTCATTGGTCTGATTCTAGTTGCACTCCTTGTTATTTATTGCGAGGCACACTATAGGATTAGGTGTCCCGCTCCCCTAAGACATAGTACATGGATAGTGAATTTATTTCTTCTTGTATAATAATATGATGTACAAGAAGGTATAAATTTCACAGATGATACATGTTGCGTCTGTTTGAGCGGATCCGAACAGATAGAGAATGTAAGAGTTCTTCATGTTGTCATGTATATCAACATGACTGTATTTGTAACTGGAGGACTACAAATATGACATGACATGAATGTCGTCATGACTATAGCCAACTTGTGGCTTAAATAATTTGTATTTTTTTTCTTTCCATTGTAATATTTTGATTTCCAAATAGTTTAGATTATGTATACATTATCAATAAATAATATAACTCTATTTCTGTACATGAATTCTAGCATAATCTTGAATCTATTGGTACTATATGAAAGTTAAATAAGAAAACTATCTTGTATCATCAAAGTTGGTACTATATGAAAGTTAAATAAAAAACTATCTTTTATCGTCAAAGTTGGTACTATATTTGAAAGTTAAATGGAACACACACTTTATTTTGATATTTTGAATCGCAAAAATTGAAATAAAATTCAAATTTAGTGAGAACACCTTCAATGGTAAAATTAAAGAACTTTAGTCTAAATTTATATTGCTTTAATTTCACAAGCATAACTAATTAGACTAAATAAGCTTGGAAAATGGAGGAAGAAGACGATACCATGCAAACTAAAGATTTTTAGTACATAAATAAATCTTTTTCATTTTATGTTTCGAAATATCTAATAAATGTAGTAAATCCTTTTACTCTTTTTATTGGAGTCTTCTTGTTCTAGTAAGGAAAAACTACATAAATTGTACCCACTAGGGAACATATTTTCTCAAAATGAACCCAACCCAATATGTTTACTCTTATTGGACCCACTGCCTAAATATTTTACCAGGTTTACCCCTCCCCCCAAATTGTAGCGAAAATCCTTTAATTGTGCACCAACTTTCCATTTCTTAAATTGTGCAACCAACTTATTTTCTTGTTCTCCTTTTTTCTCTTTCTTTTCATTTTTATTGGTAAATATATGTTGTTTCACCTGATGTTCTCTTTATATTCCCATCGATTTTCTCTTTATTTCCTATTCATTTCCTTTTCTTTTTTTCCTGATTATTTCTTTATTCTTTATTATTTTTGTTTAGTTTCCTTTAACTATTTTCTCAAATCATAACATATTTATTTTTTACCATAATTTATTTTCATATTTTCGGTCATTCTATATTTTATTTTTTAATTTTATTTGTGTTTTAGTTTTTTTCATTTCATTTTTTATAAAATATAATATTTTTTCTTATTTTTTTATTTGCTTAAGTATGTAATGATACCATCACATAATCTATATATCGTCATGGTATCATTTTTATTATTTGTTTACTTTTGTCCCCTTTTCTCTTGATAATATTTATCTTGTTTTAATTTTTTCTCTTTTGATATTTTTATTTTTTAACTAAATCAAAAAGAAACGAAAAAGATAAAAATATTAGCTAACTACTTTTAGATTAATAAAATCAAAAAATAATATTAAATTTACTAATTTATTATCACGACACAAACTACCCCCTAGACGTGACATGGAGACTGCAACATTATTCTCATCGTTCGCTAAGCAACCCATTCATGTTATGATAACCTTACTAATTCTAGTTTCCAAGGTTACATAGTTCATTATCTAGTTGTTTCTTTAATCTTTCAACTTCAAATTATCAAACCACTCTAGATATCGTTTACACCACACAAGTACTATTTCCTTTACTTGGGTAACTAACTTGAAAAAGATAACACGTTTATGAAGTTCCTATAACGATTGATTAGGTCGTTTTGAGTGCTAGAGCTTCATATTTTATAAAAGACTATTTTGATAGATTTTAAATGAGTATTTTGGACTATTCGTAACTACAGTTATATAATTAATGGGGTAATTTTAATAATTAATTTAATTGGTTATTAAAGAAAATAACATTAAAATTATTAGTGGACCACTTTTACCACCTTTATAATTAGCCACGTATAATAATTAGGGTAGTAAATAATCTATAGAAGAAAAGAAAAGAGGGGAAGAGGAAAATAACAGAAAGCGGCGAGAACAAAAGGAATGGCCGACGGCGGCTTCAATTAAGCATAGGTTAGTGCTCCAACTTCTTCAACCTTTATTGAATAGTACTATTATATTCCTACATTATTATAAATATTTTCCTCTTAGACGAAAGACATTTAAATATTTGGGGAATTATGTTGAATTGAGAATTATGCTATGTTAGAGACTGATATATATATATATATATATATATATATATATATATTAGCAGGTAATGATGACTTCTAGTGGGTGTCTAAGTGCATTAAGAATTTCATTCTTTTTGGCATCATATTGGTTCTGTTAGTATGAATGGACGTACATGTAGTGTTGCAAATTATTTTCGCAACGAGTAATTGGTTTCACAATAGTGAGGTTTTGACTTCTAAATTATTTTAATTATCATATTATAAATTATGTTTTGGGATATTAAAATACACAGTTAAATATTGGGTGTATGGTATTATATGAATATTATTAGATTAAGTTATTTGGAGGAATACAGACTTAACCCTAGACTTGAAATTTGAGACATATGAGTCTTGATAAATTAGTTGGTAGCAAAATTTAGGAATTTGATTATAGATTTGGATGAGTTATTTGGTCTAGGATAGACATGTAGTAAAATGAGCGTCTATAGACTTGTTTGCTTATGAATATTGTGCACTTGATAGATTGGAAACGTTTGAAGGCATTGAGGAAAAGAAAAGCATTGGGGAATTAGCTTGCTTGACTTCGGTTCTTCGGTGGAGGTAGGTTATGATTTATTCTATGTGATAGATAGACTCTTAATAGTGATTGATAGTCATTGAGTGATATTGTGAGTTTTTCTATGTACTTGGTTGTGTGGTTTGGATAATTCATGTGTTGTTGTGATTGGTCTGAAATCCAAGACCACGAAATCCATAATCTTGAACTTGTTCTATCAAAGTGATACCTTGAATAAATAAGGCTTAATGAAATATTGTTAAGGAAGTGGAAATAGATGACAAAGAATGACAAATGAACTAACGATATATTTGGATCGGTTGCCACGAGCTGGTACGATATATTTGGATGGGGTGCCATAAGCCGGCACGATATATTTGGATCGGGTGTCACGTTCTGACATGGTATTATTGGATCTGGTGTCACGTTCCAACATGATATTATTGGATCGGGTGTCACGTTTCGACATGATATTATTGGATCGGGTGACACGTTCCGGCACGGTAACATTAAAGAAAAACATATTGAATTAACTTAATGTACACAATCTCAAAGAACCCATTTCCTAAATGAGCGTGGTGTGGAGGCATGAGTCCTCATGTGTGTGCTTGGTATTGTGACTGATTGCGTACTTGCTTCATTGTTGTTGTCACTTGTTCATAGTGTTCGTTGCTTGCCACCGTCTAAGTGATATAGTTGATTTCATGTTACTACTTTATGCATATTAGTTTATGTTTTGGGTCGGCCGATGATATCTACTCAGTACATGTTGTGTTGTACTGATTCCTACTTGTGCTTTCCTTCGTTTTCCTTTTGTGGAGTGCAGAGAGTATACTAGCGACTTCGACTCACCCTCAGCTCTAGCCAGTCTCCAGCACATCAGGTTCCAGGATGAGTTATTCATTTTAGCTTGTGTTCGATATTCTCGGTTATGGCATAATGTCCTTAGTTTTCGGACATAAACTATTTTGTTCATTTATTTTTGTATCTTGATATTCTTAGACTTAGTATTTGGAGATTTGATGTCCTTGATGTGATGACTTTCAGGTCTTGGGGATAATATGTAATAGACTCTAGAGGTTTCTTTTATTGGTTACTTTAATAAGTTTTAAGCTTCCGCACTATGGTTAGTATTTAATAAGATGAACGATGAATATAAGTTGGGGTTAAATTCATTGGTTTGCTCACTTAGAAGGTTAAGTGTGGGTGCCACTCGTGACTCGTTTTGGGGTCGTGACAATCTTGGTATCATAGCATTAGGTTTGGTGATCTCACCACACAAGGACATGTCTAGTAGAGTCGTACAGAATGGTACGGGGACGCCTGTATTTTCTTCGAGTGGCTATAGGACTTTAGGAAAACTCCATTCCTTCTTTCTTGCGTGTTGTTAGTTGAATCCAATTGATATCTAGGTGATACAAATTGGTACCTGACCTCCTTCAATCTATTTCACATATGGTCAGTACTAAAGTGATAGAAGTAGCAACACCAGCAAGAGAAAATGTGTCCATGGAAATAGGTATATTTTCCCGATTGACTACAAAGTCTGTAATGACTAGTGATCCGCATGATTTTTTATTAAGTTCATAAAGTTGAAACCCTCATTCTTCACAGGTACTGAATATGAAAATGCTTATGATTTCCTTGTTGATTGTCATGAGATGCTTCATAAGATGGCTATAGTGAAGAGGTTTGGTGTTGATTTTGAGACATACTAGTTTCATGGAGACGCCAAAATGTGGTGGCGGTCTCATGTTGAGTGTCGACCAGCAAATGCATTACATATGACTTAGGCAACATTTTCTGGCTTCTTCATAAAGAAGTATATACCCCAAATTTTGAGTGATATGAGGAGAGACGAGTTCCTAAATATAGGTCAACAGAAGATATAGAAGCCTATGAGGCCAAATTTATGCTTTATCCACCTATGCGACTCAACTTTTCTTCAGTCTAGAAGAGAGAATTTGTCGCTTTGTGAAGGGATTGAGTACAAGTTTGCAGATTCAAGCTTTATATGTGGCTGCTTTAGCAAAATCTTTTCAGTAAGTGGTTGATTTTGTGATGGAGGTAGAGGGGGTAAAGTCATATGACTTTGCCAAGGTGACAATATTCAAGAAGTTTTGTAAGAGACGGCTAGATAATGAACACTATTACTTTGGAAAATACAGTTAGTAAATTTTTCATAACATGTATGGGTTGCTTAGTAAATGATTAAATTATGTTACGCCAATTGAAGTTAAATCTCTACTACGATTTCATAGGTTGAGCGTATATCAAAGAGGGTCGTGATACGACTACTATAACAGTACCGATGCTTACTTGGTAAGAGTTATGAAGTGTGTCACTTTTGTTATCGACTCAATCTAAGATGGAATGCCAATTGCTTAGGCTAGAGACATAACATATTTGATAATGTTTTGTAGCTATTCAATAGGTAGAATTGTGTGGCTATTTGGGTACGAGCTTTTCGATAGGGATGATGTATTCTGGTGATGGATCTAACGAACTTTCACGGTTTGGCACTAGTATTATGTGGAAACGAATATGTTGATTATCAAGTGTGAAAACGAACTACTGAAGGAGTTATCAATTGTATGCCATGTTCAGATAATGAGATTGGGTGTTGCATTCACATTTGAGGAACCAACTAGTTTGTTACTACAGACACTTTATTTAAGCATTGTTTTTAAGGAAGATTTTAGTGGTGGATCTTTGGTAAGGTATTAATTGTCACGACCCAGGGGTATCCCTTAGATGTAACATGGCGTATAGAACCCCGAAGGACTCCATACAAGCCACTTAGCTCTCATAACATAATAAATAGAACAATAAGAGTAAAACAATAGTCCAAGTCCAAAACATTTTATAAAGCAAAGCGGAAATCTAATACACTTGTCTCACCATAGCCATCTAATACAATAGAATGAAATTTGGGCCTAGCCCATACATCATGTTCAAAAGAAAAAATACATGAAGGAAAATGAAACAATAGAACTCCGTCCTCGAAGCATGAGGACTAACCAAAGCTCAGGAATCAATCAAATCACCCACTTGCCACTAAACTGAGCACCCTAAATATCGGACCCTAAATTTGGGGAAAATGTAGGCAAGAGTATGCGTTAGTACAAAACAATGTACCAAGTATGATAGCCATGCATAAAAACATTTAAATCATGCTAAAGGGGACATTTCATTTCATGACATTCAATTGACCAAGCTAAAACATGATATAAGAGAGTTAGAAAACATAAGTCATAAATCATGGTCAATGCAACCTAACTTCCTCTTTAAAACCTTTGAACTCATATGCGATACTTCTTTAAGTAACCTTAGTTCATTATTAGTTGTGCAGAATTAGCCTTAACCTACATTGAGACCATGTGAGCTATAACATGATCCCCCGGTGTCTCCCACACCGAAAAGGGTTGTCCTCCTTGCCCAAGGTAAGGACCATGAACTTCAAGCTAAAGTGGATCCACTAGCTAATAAACCTATGGGGGCACATAGTTAAGGGATAAGGATATTGCTGTTAGAAACCCAGACTTTTCTACGGGAGAGCTTCCATCTCATGAGATTACTTTGAAAACCCAGCCTCTACTATGGGAGAGCTTTTATCTCACTATTAATATCCACTCGGTGCTAAGCATAAATTCCCATGGAATAGTCATTTCTTACTTGACTTCATTACTCATGAAAAGGTGCCATTGGACAACCAATTCAAGCTAGTTTCATTAAGATAGCTCCTTGTCTTAGATTCAATTAGGTGAGAAAGCCTTTCAACCTAAGAATCCTTTCTATGTGAGAAAACCTTTCACATCATGCTAGTTATGTGTTTATGAGAATATCCTTTCACAACACAATATCATCATTGGTACTTTAATCTCAAAGCACCCTTAAAACATTTGCATAGATTTCATAAAACAATTCATAAGTTCATAATTTACCTCTTGAGGTCAAAACCCACCTTCAATCATCAACTCTTAGAAAACATGGGTTAGATATGGATTTCATCATATATATTTAAAGCTTGCAATACATTCTTAATTTCATAAAACTCTTCCTTGAAGATCAAAATCCCACATCATATGATTCATAACTTGAAAACATGGGGATTACATGGGTTCATGGGGAAATAATCATAAAATCATCATATTTCATCAATTCATGCATAAGAGATCATAATTCAATCATTTAAATCAATAATTAAAAGAAACCATGATAATTGAAGAAAACCCTAACTCAATTGGGGAATTCTACCTTTTGAAATAGAGGAATTTGGGAACTCCATGGATGAAAGGAATCCATGGATAAAAATTATCATTCCTTGAATCCAAAAGCTAGCATTCAATGGAAAATTTGGAACCTTAGCTTGAAACCCTAGATGAATCATTTTTCTTCTTCTTCAAGTTTCTAGAGAGAGAATATTTGGAGAGGAATTTGGTTTTCTTTTGGCAATTTGGAAGAATGAAGTAAATGGGTTAATTTAGGGGTTGAAAAAGCTTATATAGGTGTCCTAAACATAGGCAAAATGACGTAGTATAGGAACTAATTAATTAGAAAAAGACCCAACTGCCCCTATAAATAAATGACAGCAGTGACCCATGACCCACCATCGATGCACCGTCAATGGACCAACGGTCCATCCAGCACAATCGTTGTTGGTGGTCAGATAGTTTTGCCTTGACCCATGGCTCCTGGACCACAGACCGTGGACCCCTACGGTCCATAGGTCCAGTCGTGGTCCATGCCCTGGTGAACCTCTGAGGGACCAATCCACGGACCCACCTACTGTCCGTGTCCCACACCACGGGCCGTGGTTGGCCCCTTGTGGATGGCACCTGGGAGGTCTTAATTTTTCTAGGCTTCCCTCTTTCGAATTTGGGGTGTTACAATATCTCCCCCTTGGCACCATTCGTCCTTGAATGAGATTTAAACTGGTTCTAACAGAGTAGAAGAGGAACTAACAACCCAACCTACGAATGCAATGCATACAACAAAGGAGGAACTATCGACTCCAAGCTAGGACGTTCTCAAAATATCATAAGAGGGGTGAAACTAACTCTATCAGCCCATTTTGCATGCAATGCACAGAAATAAGGAGGAAACATCAACTCCAAGTTAATCATACTCAAATGCACTATAAGGAAGTAGGAACTACATCTAGCAACCCAATATGCATGAAATTTCAACATTACGCATTTTCAAGGAGGAACTACCTTCTCCAAGCTAAAAGCATGCTCAACACAATCTCATGGAGCTTATATGCAATTCACTCTCAAAAAGCATATCTAAAGCATGTTCATCAATTCATCTCATGATGTCTATAGGTAACTCATACTCAATGCACAACAATATGAATAAAATCAATCATATAAACTCATTTTCTTTCAAAACACAAGTTTTCATGAACATGCATCACATAAGGAAATAATGGAAACACATAAAAACACATGACTCCCAAAACAAGGACAAACCAAGAGGAACTCATTACCTTAAGCTAGAATAGGAGTAGAAGGAAAGAGATGAGGATATCGGGACATCATATCGGCCTCGGCCTCCCAAATAGCACCCTCCACTAACTGATTCCTCCACAAACCTTCACGAAAGCTATTTCCTTATTTCTCAACTTTTTGACTTGCCGGTCTAGAATCTCTACCGGAACTTCCTCATAAGAAAGACTTTCATAAACTCCCAACCCTTCTAGGGGAACTATGGATGTCGGATCTCCAACACATTTCTTAAGCATAGAGACATGGAATATGGGATGCACTGTTGCCAACTCATTTGGCAAATCTAACTCATAAGCAACCTTACCAACACGCCTCAAAATCTGATATGGAGCTACATACCGGGGACTAAGCTTCCCCTTCTTACCAAACCTCATTACACCCTTCATGGGTGAGATTTTTAAGTAAACCCAATCATTAACCTCAAGCTCTAGATCTCTTCTTCTCTCATCGGCATAGGACTTTTGCCGACTTTAAGCCATTTTAAACTTTTCTCTTATAAGTCGAACTTTCTCTATGGCCTCTTGTATCGATTCGGGACCTATTAGGGTAACTTCACCCACCTTAAACCATCCTATAGGATACCTACACCTCCTACCATATAAGGCCTCAAATGGAGCCATATCGATACTTGAGTGATAACTATTATTGTAAGCAAACTCAATCAATGGAAAATGGTCATCCCAATTGCCCTTAAAATCAATCACACAAGCCCTCAATGTATCTTCTAAAGTTTGGATCGTACGCTCCGCTTGCCTATCGGTTTGGGGATGAAAAGTCGTGCTAAGCTTAACCTTAGTGCCAAGCCCTTTATGGAATGACTTCCAAAACTGAGAAGTGAATTGGGTACCACGATCAGAAATAATGGACAAGGGCACTCCATGAAACCTCACCATTTATCTCAAGTACAACTTGGCATAGTCTTCCGCCGAATAGAAAACCTTGATGGGAAGGAAATGAGCCAATTTCGTCATTCAATTTACTATCACCCAAATCGAATCATGTTGTCTCCGGGTGCGAGGCAAACCAACTATAAAGTCCATATTCAAGTCTTTCCATGTCAATCCCCGAGGCTACCCCCTGGACGTAAACACGGGACCTAGGATCACGAGTGACCCCAAGTTAACCCTGAGCTGGCATATCATAAGCATACCAAAAGATTACTGAATAAATATATTATGTGGAAGCTTAAACAGTGATAACTAAAAGTGGGGAATACCCAATACTGATCTGAATATGTAAAAGAGTATGAGTTTAATAACAACTGGAGGATCAAACTCAAAACTAAAACTGAATCTAGTACTATGTCTGAAAAAGCCTCTAACTGACTAAAGTTGCTAGGACATGCCCCCAGCTAACTCTAGAAAAACTGAAAACTGAATAAAAAGACTAAAGTGTAAAGCATGTCTATTGTCCTCGAAGTATGAGGACTCACCACTGAAGCTGCTGAACGGGAGATCGGGAAATGATCTATGGGTGATCTGGATGCTGAGTACCTAAACCTACATCATGAAAGGATGTAGCGCAGAGTATGCGTCAGTACTTGGAATGTACTGAGCATGCAGGATATAGAGTATAGCTGAATAAAATACATAACTGAACAAAACATACTGAGCAATAACATAATCTTAGATGAATGTAAATGCTGATATATACCGAAGGTTGAGCTAAATACAATGACCAAGTACTAATCCTGAACATGGCATACTAAGACTGAATGCTGAAATATAACTGAAGACCTGGTCAAATGCACTGAAGTCTAACCGTGGGAGCTAATATTAACCGACATAAAACCACATGAGCTAAACGTGGAGTCCGATGTATACGCCCCATCGAGAGGACCCAATATACCTTGCCAGGGTATAAAGGCATGACTAGCGTGATCACTAAATCTGATTCCCACAGAGGGGACTTACAAACCTACGGGGGCACGTAGTTCTGGGACTATACGGGTACGCTGAACCCTAGTCCAACTCGATGTTAAGTCTACTCCCAACTAAATATGTATGTAACACATTATGACTGAATTACTGAAATACTGACATACTGAATAACTCAAAATACTGACATGCAAAATCTTAGAATGTAACAATTATATACTGATACATTAGAAAATTGGGGCATGTATACCTGTTTATCTGACCTAGCTAGTGTAATTCATGCACTAAACGAATCTATACAACTAGGGTCTGAATTTAATGCAAAGAACTAAGCAACGATGTCACGAAAACATGATAATCTGATTAAGAACACTATAACAGCTAAATCACAACAATTATCTAAAGTTCTAGAAACCCTAGGTCTAAGCAATAAATAGGGAATCAAGAATCTGATTGAATTCTAGGGACCTAGTGGATGAAAGGAGCCCACTAGTGAAATCCCATATACCTGGTGACGGAATTCACGGAGAAATCTTTCAATTTCGGGGCTGGAACTGAAGAAAACTTGATGCGTTCTTGGAAGGGTTTGGGTCTCCTCTTTTATTCCTAGTTTTATGAATCGCTTAGGGTAAGATCTGACTAAGTTACAAGGCTCAAACTGACAAAAGCTACGTACTTTAGGGATCAAACCAAGTTGTTTAAGTGCCCAACGCATAGGGGAAAGGACCAAAACGACCCTGACTTAATTCTGGTGAAGCCCATCCACAGAGGGAACGACGGTGCGTCGTTTGACCAACCGGCCGTCGTTTAGGTTCGTTGGTCAAGTCTGCCCAACATGGCTTCACTAAAACGAGCATAACTTTTTACTCGGAGATGGAATTTTAGTAAACTCGGTGGCGTTGGAAAGAGAATTCAATTATCTATCATTTGGTGGTTCATGGTCCACCTAATTACATTTTCCTTAAGAGTGATGGCTATTCTAAGTTGACCCAACAACAATTTCCCTCTAACTGGCTACTGACCCTCACCTACTGTCAGACCTACGGTCCGTAGGTCCAACCACGGACCGTACTGGTCGATCATGGGTGGGATCAGAGACTATAAAGATTTGGGCCTTAACAACAGAACCCCACCTACGGTTCGTGGTCCCACCTACGGTCCGTGGGGGGTTCCGTCGGTACTGGCACCAATTTTCTGAAAACTAGAATTTTTCTTCATTTTGAGATCTGAGGTGTTACATTATCTCCCCCTTGGGAACATTCTTCCTCGAATGAAGTCTAAACTAGCTGAGTATGGAGGGAAGGAGCTGCAATCCCTACCACTAAGTACTAGAAACTGATATCTAACTGAACTGAGTTCCAAGAACATGCAAATATGTTGAAAATGCAAGAACAACTGAAGGAACAAGGTACTAAGATTTAATTTAAGCATGAGTAAACTGAGAGACTGGAGAGAAGGACTATTATCTCAAGTTGAAACGAAATCAGATGGAAAGATATGAGGATACTTGGCCTTCATGGCTTGTTCAACTACTCATCCACCTTAGGAACACATAAGTGACCATCTCCTCTTTGGGAGAAAACCTCTACTTTCTGTTGTTGAACTGCACCTTCCAACTGAAATAATATAGGATCACTGTCCTGTCTTTCGTTAACCCCCGCTACCGATGAAGGTTCTGATCTATTCAGGACTATCACACCACCATCTGATGTGTCCGTAAGAATAATTCCTAAGTGAGAAAGCCGATGAACATATTTTGCTAATTCCTTCCATTTTTCCTCAACATGCGCTACACCACCCTGTAGATCACCTTTTCTGGCCTTAAGGTAAGAGATAATTTAACCTATAGGCACTGAGCTACTACGCTTACATTCTAAGACTAGCTCGTTGGAAACTGAAACTGAACGATTCTAGTTCTACAATCGACTGAGGCATAATAGGAATGTAACCAATCCATGCCTAGAATGATATCAAAATCTACCATTTCTAGCACTACAAGATCTGCTAAGGTGACTTTCTAAGAAACTGTGACGGGGTAATTTCTGTATGCCTGTCTAGTTATAACAGGGTCACTAACTGGAGTAGAGACTGAGAAGGGTTCTGAAAGAGTTCCTGGACTGACACCTAAGATTACTGCTATAAAGAGAGTTACAAAGGTAAGAGTAGCCCCTAGATCTAACAATGCATAAACATCTAAATGAAAAACTCATAACGTACCAGTGACCACATAAGGAGATTCTTCATGATCCTGGAGAGCCTGGAGAGCATAGAACCTGCCTTGGCGCTGACCGCCACCTGTACCGGATGACACACCCTGCTGAGTTGGGCGACATGCTGGTGTTGTTGGGACTGTAGACTGAGCCCTACTATCGTTACCTCATTGCCCCTACCTGGCACAAGGGCAATCCTTCACCCTATGACCAGACTGACCACATCCAAAGCATCCTTCCTTGCCTGCAAGACACTTGCACGGATGGTTCTTACCACACTTTGGACAAGTTGGTAGGTCGTTTTTCCTGAAAAAGTTCCATGAGACTTAGAGCGTGGTGCCCTACTATTCTGATCTTGTCAAAACTGTGAGTGATTTCCACAACCCAATTTCTGCTAAGAGTACTCATAGTTCCCTGTTCTAGCTTTCTTGTCGACCTTAGCTATTTCCCTAAGCTTATCTCCCTCAACCTGCTGAGCATGAGTCATGAGCCTAGAGATATTCATATCCCCTAACAACATAGCATTCATGCACTCTATCTTCACTAAGTCGAATACCCCAAATAGAAACTTACTCATTTGTCCCCTTGGATCGGCAACAATATGTGGAGCATACCTATAGAGTTGGGTGAACTTAAGTCCGTACTCTTGTACTGACATAGTACCCTGCCTCAAGTTCATAAACTCCTGAGCCTTAGCCTCTCTTAACCCCCTCGGGAAAAACCTGTCTAGAAAAGCTCCAGTAAAACACTCCCAATCAGAACTGTATCCTTACCCCAGTTTTCTTTCCACTTGGTAAACCAAATGTGAGCTACATCCTTAAGCTGGTAGGATGCCAACTCTACCCTATCATTGCCAGTTACTTGCATCACTCCAAAGATTTTCTTAACCTCATTGATAAAAATTTATGGGTCCTCACCAACTTGCGACCCTAGAAACTCAGGCGGAGTCATCCTAACAAAATCTCGAACTCTAGCTGCCACTGATCCACCATTTCTATTAGTAGGAACTGAAACCTGCTGATTGTTCTGTTTAGTCATACTCTGAGCCAAAAGTTGGATAGCATTCCGAAACTCTACATTCGAAACCTCATGGTCTGGAACTAGAGGGACTGTGTTAGCATTGCATGCATTAGCATTCCTTGGGTAAGCTCTACGAGGAGGCATGTTCTGAAACGCATAACGATCGATTAGAAAGAAGATCATACCCATGCACGATAAGAAAAGCAAGAAAGTGATGTTTTTCTTAAAACACTTCGTAGCCTCCCTCTCATTAGATGTGGTGAACTTCATACCCATAAAAAGGAATCTACTTAGTGCAGTTTTCAGATATCCTAGGACTCCTGAACCTAATGCTCTAATATCGAGTTTGTCAGGCCCCGAGGCTACCCCCTGGACGTAAACACGGGACCTAGGATCACGAGTGACCCCAAGTTATCCCTGAGCTGGCATATCATAAGCATACTAAAAGATTACTGAATAAATATACTATGCGGAAGCTTAAATAGTGATAACTAAAAGTGGGGAATATCCAATACTGATCTGAATATATAAAAGACTATGAGTTTAATAACAACTGGAGGATCAAACTCAAAACCAAAATTGAATCTAGTACTATGTCTGAAAAAGCCTCTAACTAACTAAAGTTGTTGGGACATGCCCCCAGCTAACTCTAGGAAAACTGAAAACTGAATAAAAAGACTAAAGTATAAAGCATGTTTATTATTCTCGAAGTATGAGGACTCACCACTGAAGCTGCTGAACTGGATATCGGGAACCGATCTATGCGTGTTCAGGATGCTGAGTACCTAAACCTACATCATGAAAGGATGTAGCGCAGAGTATGCGTCAGTACTTGGAATGTACTGAGCATGCAGGATATAGAGTATAGCTGAATAAAATACATAACTGAACAAACGATACTGAGAAATAACATAATCTTAACTGAATGTAAATGCTGATATATATCGAAGGCTGAGCTAAATACAATGACCAAGTACTAATCCTGAACATGGCATACTGAGACTGAATGTTGCAAATAATTGAAGGCCTGGTCAAACGCACTGAAGTCTGACTGTGGGAGCTACTATTAACCGACATAAAACCACATGAGCTAAACGTGGAGTCCGATTTATATGCCCCATCGAGAGGACCCAATATATCTTGCCAGGGTATAAAGGCATGACTGGCGTGATCACTAAATCTGATGCCCATAGAGGGGACTTACAAACCTATGGGGGCACGTAGTTCTGGGACTATACGGGTATGCTGAACCCTAGTCTAACTCGATGTTAAGTCTACTCCCAACTAAATATGTATGTAACACATTATGACTGAATTACTGAAATACTGACATACTGAATAGCTCAAAATACTGACATGCAAAATCTTAGAATGTAACAATTATATACTGATAATGAAACATTCGAAAACTGGGGCATGTATACATGTTTATCTGACCTAGCTAGTGTAATTCATGCACTAAACGAATCTACACAACTAGGGTTCTGAGTTTAATGCAAAGAACTAAACAACGATGTCACGAAAACATGATAATCTGATTAAGAACACTATAACAGCTAAATCACAACAATTATCTAAAGTTATAGAAACCCTAGGTCTAAGAA
This sequence comes from Solanum etuberosum, assembly GCA_029582245.1. Classification (NCBI taxonomy): domain Eukaryota; kingdom Viridiplantae; phylum Streptophyta; class Magnoliopsida; order Solanales; family Solanaceae; genus Solanum; species Solanum etuberosum. The sequence continues at coordinate 17,622 of JAJONR010003522.1, read as the reverse complement.
ATATATAGGGAATCAAGAATCTAACTGAATTCTAGGGACTTAGTGGATGAAAGGAGCCTACTAGTGAAATCCCATATACCTAGTGACGGAATTCACGGAGAAATATTTCAATTTGGGGGCTGGAATTCAAGAAAACTTGATGCGTTCTTGGAAGGGTTTGGGTCTCCTCTTTTATTCCTAGTTTGATGAATCGCTTAGGGTAAGATCTGACTAAGTTACTAGGCTCAAACTGACAAAAACTACGTACTTTAGGGATCAAACGACGTTCTTTAAGTGTCCAACACATAGGGGAAATGACCAAAACGATCCTGACTTAATTCTGGTGAAGCCCATCCATGGAGGGAACGACGGTCCGTCGTTTGACTTACCGGCCGTCGTTTGGGTTCGTTGGTTAGGTCTGCCCGGCAGGTCTTCACCAAAACGAGCATAACTTTTTACTCGGAGATGGAATTTTAGCAAACTCGGTGGCGTTGGAAAGAGAATTCAATTATCTATCATTTGGTGGTTCATGGGCCACCTAATTACTTTTGCGCCAAGAGTGATGACTATTCTATGTTGACCCAACAACAATTTCCCTCTAACTCGCTACTGACCCTCACCTACTGTCAGACCTACGGTCCGTAGGTCCAACCACGGACCGTACTGGCTGATCGTGGGTGGGATCAGAGACTATAAAGATTTGGGCCTTCACAACGGAACCCCACCTACGGTTCGTGGTCCCACCTACGGTCCGTGGGTGGTCCGTCGGTACTGGCACCAGTTTTCTGAAAACTAGGATTTTTCTTCATTTTGAGATCTGAGGTGTTACATTATCTCCCCCTTGGGAAACTTCTTCCTCGAATGAAGTCTAAAGCAGCTGAGTATGAAGGGAAGGAGCTGTAATCCCTACCACTAAGTACTAGAAACTAATATCTAACTGAACTGAGTTCCAAGAACATGCAAATATGCTGAAAATGCAAGAACAACTGAAGGAACAAGGTACTAAAATTGAATTTAAGCACGAGTAAACTGAGAGACTGGAGAGAAGGACTATTATCTCAAGCTGAAACGAAATCAAATGGAAAGATATGAGAATACTTGGCCGTCATGGCTTCTTCAACTACTCATCCACCTTAAGAACACATAAGTGACCATCTCCCCTTTGGGAGAAAACCTCTACTTTCTGTTGTTGAACTGCACCTTCCGACTGAAATAATATAGGATCACTGTCCTGTTTTTCCTTAACCTTCGCTACCAATGAAGGTTCTGATCTATTCAGGACTATCACACCACCATCTTATGTGTCCGTAAGACTAACTCCTAAGCGAGCAAGCCGATGAACATCTTTTGCTAATTCCTTTCCTTTTTCCTCAACATGTGCGACACCACCCTCTAGATCACCTTTTCTGGCCTTAAGGTAAGAGATAATTTAACCTATAGGCACTGAGCTACTACGCTTACATTCTAAGACTAGCTCGTTGGAAACTGAAACTGAACGATTCTAGTTCTACAATCGACTGAGGCATAATAGGAATGTAACAAATCCATGCCTAGAATGATATCAAAATCTACCATTTCTAGCACTACAAGATCTGCTAAGTAGACTTTCTAAGAAACTGTGACGGGGTAATTTCTGTATGCCCGTCTAGTTATAACAGGGTCACTAACTGGAGTAGAGACTGAGAAGGGTTCTGAAAGAGTTCCTGGACTGACACCTAAGATTACTGCTATAAAGAGAGTTACAAAGGTAAGAGTAGCCCCTAGAGCTAACAATGCATAAACATCTAAATGAAAAACTCGTAACGTACCAGTGACCACATAAGGAGAATCTTTGTGATCCTGGTGAGCCTGGAGAGCATAGAACCTGCCTTGGTGCTGACTGCCACCTATACCAGATGACACACCCTGCTGAGTTGGGCGATATGCTGGTGTTGTTGGGACTGTAGACTTAGCCCTACTATCGTTACCTCATTGCCCCTGCCTAGCACATGGGCAATCCTTCACCCTATGACCAGACTGACCACATCCAAACCATATTTCCTTGCGTGCAAGACACTTGCACTGATGGTTCTTACCACACATTGGACAAGTTGGGTAGGTCCTATTTCCTGAAAGAGTTCCATGAGACTTAGAGCCTGGTGCCCTACTATTCTGATCTTGTCAAAACTGTGAGTGATTTCCACCACCCGATTCCTGCTAAGAGTACTCATAGTTCCCTGTTCTAGCTTTCTTGTTGACCTTAGCTATTTCCCTAAGCTTATCTACCTCAACCTGCTGAGCATGAGTCATGAGCCTAGAGATATTCATATCCCCTAAAAACATAGCATTCATGCACTCTATCTTCACTAAGTCGAATACCCCAAATTGAAACTTACTCATTAGTGCCCTTGGATCGGCAACCATATGTGGAGAATACCTAGAGAATTGGGTGAACTTAAGTCCGTACTCTTGTACTGACATAGTACCCTACCTCAAATTCATAAACTCCTGAGCCTTAGCCTCTCTTAACCCCCTCGGGAAGAACCTGTCCAGAAAAGCTCCAATAAAACACTCCCAAGTCATCAGAACTGCATCCGTACCCCAGTTTTCTTTCCACTTGGTAAACCAAATGTGAGCTACATCCTTAAGCTGGTAGGATGCCAACTCTACCCTATCATTGCCAGATACTTGCATCACTCCAAAGATTTTCTTAACCTCATTGATGAAATTTTGTGGGTCCTCACCAACTTGCGACCCTAGAAACTCAGGCAGATTCATCCTAAAAAAATCTCAAAGTCTAGCTGCCACTGCTCCACCATTTCAATTAGTAGGAACTAGAACCTGCTGATTGTTATGATTAGTCATACCCTGAGCCAAAAGTTGGATAGCATTCGAAACTCTGCATTCGAAACCTCATGGTCTGGGACTGGCGGGACTGCGTTAGCATTGCATGCATTAGCATTCCTTGGGTAAGCTCTAACAGGAGGCATGATCTGAAATGCATAACGATCGATTAGAAAGGAGATCATACCCATGCACGATAAGAAAAGCAAGAAAGTGATGTTTTTCTTAAAACACTTCGTAGCCTCCCTCTTATTAGATGTGGTGAACTTCACACCCATAAAAAGAAATCTACTTAGTGCGGCTTTCAGACACCCTAGGACTCTTGAACCTAATGCTCTAATACCAAGTTTGTCCGGCCCCGAGGCTACCCCCTGGACGTAAACACGGGACCTAGGATCACGAGTGACCCCAAGTTATCCCTGAGCTGGCATATCATAAGCATACTAAAATATTCCTGAATAAATATACTATGCGGAAGCTTAAATAGTGATAACTAAAAGTGGGGAATACCCAATACTGATCTGAATATATAAAAGACTATGAGCTTAATAACAACTAGAGGATCAAACTCAAAACTAAAAATGAATCTAGTACTATGTCTGAAAAAGTCTCTAACTGACTAAAGTTGCTGGGACATGCCCCCAGCTAACTCTAGCAAAACTGAAAACTGAATAAAAAGACTAAAGTATAAAGCATGTTTATTGTCCTCGAAGTATGAGGACTCACCACTGAAGCTGCTGAACTGGAGATCAGAAACTGATCTATGCGTGTTCTAGATGCTGAGTACCTAACCTACATCATGAAAGGATGTAGCGTAGAGTATGCGTCAGTACTTGGAATGTACTGAGCATGCAGGATATAGAGTATAGCTGAATAAAATACATAACTGAACAAAGCAGACTGAGCAATAACATAATCTAAACTGAATGTAAATGCTGAAATATACTGAAGGCTGAGCTAAATGCAATGACCAAGTATTAATCCTGAACATGGCATACTGAGACTGAATGCTGAAATATAACTGAAGACCTGGTCAAATGCACTGAAGTCTGACTGTGGGAGTTACTATTAACCGACATAAAACCACATGAGCTAAACGTGGAGTCCGATGTATACGCCCCATCGAGAGGACCCAATATACCTTGCCAGGGTATAAAGGTATGACTGGCGTGATCACTAAATTTGATGTCCACAGAGGGGACTTACAAACCTATGGGGGCACGTAGTTCTGGGACTATACGGGTACGCTGAACCCTAGTCCAACTCGATGTTAAGTCTACTCCCACTTGAATATGTATGTAACACATAATGACTGAATTACTGAAATACTGACATACTGAATAGCTCAAAATACTGACATGCAAAATCTTAGAATGTAACAATTATATACTGATAATGAAACATTAGAAAACTGGGGCATGTATACCTCTTTATCTGACCTAGCTAGTGTAATTCATGCACTAAACGAATCTACACAACTAGGGTTCTGAATTTAATGCAAAGAACTAAGCAACGATGTCACGAAAACATGATAATCTGATTAAGAACACTATAACAGCTAAATCGCAACAATTATCTAAAGTTCTAGAAACCCTAGGTCTAAGCAATATATTGGGAATCAAGAATCTGACTGAATTCTAGGGACCTAGTGGATGAAAGGAGCCCACTAGTGAAATCCCATATACCTGGTGACGGAATTCACGGAGAAATCTTTCAATTTTGGGGCTTGAACTGAAGAAAACTTGATGCGTTCTTGGAAGGGTTTGGGTCTCCTCTTTTATTCCTAGTTTGATGAATTGCTTAAGGTAAGATCTGACTAAGTTACTAGGTTCAAACTGACAAAAACTACATATTTTAGGGATCAAACGATGTTGTTTAAGTGCCCAACGCATAGGGGAAAGGACCAAAACGACCCTGACTTAATTCTGGTGAAGCCCATCCACGGAGGGAACGACGGTCCGTCGTTTGACCTACCGGCCGTCGTTTGGGTTCGTTGGTCAAGTCTGCCCGATAGGGCTTCACTAAAACGGGCGCAATTTTTACTCGGAGATGGAATTTTAGTAAACTCGGTGTCGTTGGAAAGAGGATTCAATTATCTATCATTTTGTTGATCATAAACCACCTAATTACTTTTATGATAAGCGTGATGACCATTTGAAGTTGACCCAACAACAATTTCCCTCTAACTGGCTGCCGACCCTCACCTACGGTCAGACCTATGGTCTGTAGGTCCAACCACGGACCGTACTGGTCTATCGTGGGTGGTGTCAGAAACTATAAAGATTTGGGTCTTAACGATGGAACCCCACCTACGGTTCATGGTCCTACCTACGGTCTGTGAGTGGTTCCATCGGTACTGACACCAGTTTTCTGAAAACTAGGATTTTTCTTTATTTTGAGATCTTAGGTGTTACATTATCTCCCCCTTGGGAACAATCTTCCTCGAATGAAGTCTAAACTAGCTGAGTATGGAGGGAAGGAGCTGCAATCCCTACCACTAAGTACTAGAAACTGATATCTAACTGAACTGAGTTCCAAGAACATGCAAATATGCTGAAAATGCAAGAGCAACTGAAGGAACAAGGTACTAAGATTGAATTTAAGCACGAGTAAACTGAGAGACTGGAGAGAAGGACTATTATCTCAAGCTGAAACGAAATGGAAAGATATGAGGATACTTGGCCTTCATCGCTTTGTCATCTACTCATCCACCTTAGGAACACATAAGTGACCATCTCCTCTTTGGGAGAAAACCTCTACTTTCTGTTGTTGAACTGCACCTTCCGACTGAAATAATATAGGATCACTGTCCTGTTTTCCTTAACCTCCGCTACCAATGAAGGTTCTGATCTATTCAAGACTATCACACCACCATCTGATGTATCCGTAAGACTAACTCCTAAGCGAGCAAGCCGATGAAAATCTTTTGCAAATTCCTTCCCTTTTTCCTCAACATGTGCTACACCACCCTGTAGATCACCTTTTCTGGCCTTAAGGTAAGAGATAATTTAACCTATAGGCACTGAGCTACTACCCTTACATTCTAAGACTAGATCGTTGGAAACTGAAACTGAACGATTCTAGTTCTACAATCGACTGAGGCATAATAGGAATGTAACCAATCCATGCCTAGAATGATATCAAAATCTACCATTTCTAACTCTACAAGATCTGCTGAGGTAACTTTCTAAGAAACTGTGACAGGGCAATTTCTGTATGCCCGTCTAGCTATAACAGGGTCACTAACTGGAGTAGAGACTGAGAAGGGTTCTGAAAGAGTTCCTGGACTGACACCTAAGATTACTGCTATAAAGAGAGTTACAAAGGTAAGAGTAGCCCCTAGATCTAACAATGCATAAACATCTAAATGAAAGACTCGTAACGTACCAGTGACCACATAAGGAGAATCTTCGTGATCCTGGCGAGCTTAGAGAGCATAGAACCTGCCTTGGCGCTGACCGCCATTGTACTAGATGACACGCCCTGCTGAGTTGAGCGACATGCTGGTGTTGTTGGGACTGTAGACTGAGCCTTGCTATCGTTACCTCATTGCCCCTGCCTGGCATAAGGGCAATCCTTCACCCTATGACCAGACTGACCACATCCAAAGCTTCCTTCCTTGCCTGCAAGACACTTGCACGGATGGTTCTTACCACACTTTGGACAAGTTGGGTAGGTCCTATTTCCTGAAACAGTTCCATGAGACTTAGAGCCTGGTGCCCTACTATTCTGATCTTGTCAAAACTATGAGTGATTTCCAACACCCGATTTCTGTTAAGAGTACTCATAGTTCCCTGTTCTAGCTTTCTTGTTGACCTTAGCTATTTCCCTAAGCTTATCTCCCTCAACCTTCTGAGCATGAGTCATGAGCCTAGAGATATTCATATCCCCTAACATAATAGCATTCATGCACTCTATCTTCACTAAGTCGAATACCCTAAATAGAGAATTACTCATTTGTGCCCTTGGATCGGCAGCCATATGTGGAGCATACCTAGATAGTTGGGTGAACTTAAGTCCATAATCTTGTACTGACATAGTACCCTGCCTCAAATTCATAAACTCCTGAGCCTTAGCCTCTCTTAACCCCCTCAGGAAGAACCTATCCAGAAAAGCTCCAGTAAAACACTCCCAAGTCATCAGAACTGCATCCGTACCCTAATTTTCTTTCCACTGGGTAAACCAAATGTGAGCTACATCCTTAAGCTGGTAGGATGCCAACTCTACCCTATCATTGCCAGTTACTTGCATCACTCCAAAGATTTTCTTAACCTCATTGATGAAATTTTATGGGTCCTCACTAACTTGCGACCCTAGAAACTCAGGCGGATTCATCCTAAAGAAATCTCGAACTCTAGCTGCCACTGATCCACATTTCTATTAGTAGGAACTGAAACCTACTGATTGTTCTAATTAGTCACACTCTGAGCCAAAAGTTGGATAGCATTCCAAAACTCTGCATTCGAAACCTCATGGTCTGGGACTGGAGGGACTGCGTTAGCATTGCGTGCATTAGCATTCCTTGGGTAAGCTCTACGAGGAGGCATGATCTGAAATGCATAACGATCGATTAGAAAGGAGATCATACCCATGCACGATAAGAAAAGCAAGAAACTGATGTTTTTCTTAAAACACTTTGTAGCCTCCCTCTCATTAGATGTGGTGAACTTCACACACATAAAAAAGAATATACTTAGTGTGGCTTTCATACATCCTATGACTCTTGAACCTAGTGCTCTAATACCAAGTTTGGCACGCCCCGAGGCTACCCCCTGGATGTAAACACGGGACCTAGGATCACGACTGACCCCAAGTTAACCTTGAGCTGGCATATCATAAGCATACTAAAAGATTACTGAATAAATATACTCTGCGGAAGCTTAAATAGTGATAACTAAAATTGGGGAATGCCCAATACTGATCTGAATATATAAAAGACTATGAGTTTAATAACAACTGGAGGATCAAACTCAAAACTAAAACTCAATCTAGTAATATGTCTGAAAAAGCCTCTAACTGACTAAAGTTGCTGGGACATGCCCCCAGCTAACTCTAGCAAAACTGAAAACTAAATAAAAAGACTAAAGTATAAAGCATGTTTATTGTCCTCGAAGTATGAGGACTCACCCCTGAAGCTGCTGAACTGGAGATCGGGAACCGATCTATGCATATTCTGGATGCTGAGTACCTGAACCTACATCATGAAAGGATGTAGCGCAGAGTATGCGTCAGTACTTGGAATGTACTGAGCATGCAGGATATAGAGTATAGCTGAATAAAATACAGAACTGAACAAAGCAGACTGAGCAATAACATAATCTGAACTAAATGTAAATGCTGAAATATACTGAAGGCTGAGCTAAATGCAATGACCAAGTACTAATCCTGAACATGGCATACTGAGACTGAATGCTGAAATATAATTGAAGACCTGGTCCAATGCACTAAAGTCTGACTGTGGGAGCTACTATTAACCGACATAAAACCACATAAGCTAAACGTGGAGTCCGATGTATACACCCCATCGAGAGGACCCAATATACCTTGCCAGGGTATAAAGGCATGACTAGCGTGATCACTAAATCTGATGCCCACAGAGGAGACTTACAAACCTATGGGGGTACGTAGTTCTAGGACTATACGGGTACGATGAACCCTAGACCAACTCGATGTTTAGTCTACTCCCAACTGAATATGTATGTAACACATTATGACTGAATTACTAAAATACTGACATACTGAATAGCTCAAAATACTGACATGCAAATTCTTAGAATGTAACAATTATATACTGATAATGAAACATTCGAAAACTGGGGCATGTATACCTCTTTATCTGACCTAGCTAGTGTAATTCATGCACTAAACGAATCTACACAACTAGGGTTCTGAATTTAATGCAAAGAACTAAGCAACGATGTCACGAAAACATGATAATCTGATTAAGAACACTATAACAGCTAAATCGCAACAATTATCTAAAGTTCTAGAAACCCTAGGTCTAAGCAATATATAGGGAATCAAGAATCTGACTGAATTCTAGGGACCTAGTGGATGAAAGGAGCCCACTAGTGAAATCCCATATACCTGGTGACGGAATTCACGGAGAAATCTTTCGATTTTGGGACTTGAACTGAAGAAATCTTGATGCGTTCTTGGAAGGGTTTGGGTCTCCTCTTTTATTCCTAGTTTGATGAATCGCTTAAGGTAAGATCTGACTAAGTTACTAGGCTCAAACTGACAAAAACTACACACTTTAGGGATCAAACGATGTTGTTTAAGTGCCCAACGCATAGGGTAAAGGACCAAAATGACCCTGACTTAATTCTGGTGAAGCCCATCCACGGAGGGAACGACGGTCCGTCGTTTGACCTACCGGCCGTCGTTTGGGTTCGTTGGTCAAGTCTGCCCGACAGGGCTTCACTAAAACGAGCATAATTTTTTACTCGGAGATGGGATTTTAGTAAACTCGGTGGCGTTGGAAAGAGGATTCAATTATCTATCAATTTGTGGGTCATAAACAACCTAATTACTTTTGTGATAAGCGTGATGACCATTTGAAGTTGACCCAACAACAATTTCCCTCTAACTGGCTGCCGACCCTCACCTACGGTCAGACCTATGGTCGGTAGGTCCAACCACGGACCGTACTGGTCGATCGTGGGTGGTGTCAGAAACTATAAAGATTTGGGTCTTAATGATGGAACCCCACCTACAGTTCGTGGTGCTACCTACGGTCTGTGAGTGGTTCCATCGGTACTGGCACCAGTTTTCTGAAAACTAGGATTTTTCTTCATTTTGAGATATGAGGTGTTACATCCCACTTCCAAGTAGGAATGCTAATGTCTTGGGACATACCTCCCGGTTTCTGATGCTCATCCTTCACTTGTTGGAAATTTAGACATTTAGCCATAAATCCCGTAATATCCTTCTTCATCCCATTCCACCAATAGACCTCATCAAAATCATGGTACATCTTGGTGGCTCCCAGGTGAATGGAATACCGCAAACTATGGGCCTCTGGTAAAATATGTTCCCTCAAGTCATCCACATTTGGAACAGTTAAACGACCTTGGTATCTAAGTACCCCATCTCCCCCTTGGGAGAAAGCCTCAATGGATTGCTTGAGCACCGCCTCTTTCAATTCTACCAAAATTTGATCAAGATCTTGTTTGGCTTTCAAATCCGCCACAAAAGATGATTCGGAACCATTGTGAACCATAACGCCACCTTTGGTGGAGTCCACTAGTTGAACACCTAATCGATCCAATCTATGAACATCTCGAACCAACTCTTTCTTTTCTTCTTCAATATGAGCAACACTACCCATAAATAACCGACTAAGAGCATCCGCTACCACATTAGCCTTGCCGGGGTGATAAAAAAAACTCATGTCATAATCCTTCAATAACTCAAGCCACCTTCTTTGGTGAATATTCAAATATTTTTTATTAAACACATATTGCAAACTCTTCTGGTCGGTAAACACATCAACATGAACTCCGTACAAATAGTGTCTCCAAATCTGTAGAGCAAAAACATCTGCCGCTAACTCAAGGTTGTGAGTAGGATAATTCTTCTCATGGATTTTAAGTTGCCTTGAGGCATAGGCAATAACTTTCCCATTTTGCAAAAGCACACACCCTAGCCCAATTCTCCAGGCATCACAATAAACCACAAAATTATCCGTCCCTTTCGGTAAGGTCAGCACTGGAGCGGAAGTAAGTCTATCTTTCAAAGTCTATCTTTCAATTCTTAAAAACTCTTTTCACACGCTTTGGACCATATGAACTTAGCCTTCTTTTGAGTCAAAGCGGTCAAATGAGAGGCAATCGAAGAGAAACCTTCAACAAACCTTCTATAGTAACCGGCCAAACCCAAAAATCATTTAATATCCGAAGGAGTTAGAGGTCTAGGCCAACTCTTGACTGCATCCATCTTCTTAGGATCTACCTTAATACCCTTACTAGAAATAATATGACCAAGGAAAGCTACGGATCTTAACCAAAATTCACATTTGCTAAACTTTGCAAAAAGTTGTTGGTCCTTAAGAATTTGCAACACGATCCTCAAATGATCAATATGCTCATCCTCACTCCTTGAGTAGATCAAAATATCATCAATTAACACAATCACAAACATGTTAAGGTATTGTCTAAACACCCTATTCATCAAGGCCATAAACGCCACCGGAGCATTAGTTAACCCAAACAACATTACTAGGAACTCATAATGACCATACCGAGTTTGAAAAGTCGTCTTCGAAATGTCATCATCTTTCACTCTCAATTGGTGATAACCCGATCGAAGATCAATCTTAGAGAAATAACTTACCCTTGAAGTTGGTCACATAAATCATCTATCCTTGGGATAGGATACTTGTTCTTAATGGTCACCTTGTTCAACTATCGATAATCAATACACATACGAAAAGAACCATCTTTCTTTCTCACAAACAAACCTGGACCACCCCATGGAGAGATACTCGGTCGGATGAAACCCTTATCCAACAAGTCCTTCAACTGTTCTTTCAACTCCTTAGTTCTACCGGAGCCATACGATAAGGAGGAATAGAGATAGGTTGCGTATCTAGGAGAAGGTCAATACCGAAGTCTATTTCCTGCTTGGGAGGAATACAGGGTAGATCATCTGGGAACACTTTTGAAAACTCATTGACAATGGGGACCGACTCAAGAGAAGGAGTTTTGGAATCTACATCCCTCACCCTAACTAGATGGTAAAAGTAACCCTTAGAAATCATCTTTCGAGCTTTCAGATAAGAAACAAACTGACCCTTAGGCATAGAATTTCCCCCCTTCCACTCTAGGATAGCCTCATTCGGGAACTCAAACTTGACTACACGAGTTCTTCAATCAATAGAAGCATAGCATGAGTGCAGCCAATAAATACCCAAGATAACATAAAATTCTAACATATCAAGCTCTACCAAGTCAACAAAAGTAACTCTATGGGACTCTTTCTATAGACCCTCTTAGCCACAATAGAATCACCAATAGGAGTAGAGACAGAAAAAGGTTCTATCAACACAGCTGGAAGAACATCAAACCTCATAGCCACATATGGCGTCACAAAAGACAAGGTAGCACCGGGATCAAGTAAAGCATTTACATCAAGTTGGAAAACTTTCAACATACCGGTAACCACATTTGGAGAACTCTCTTGTTCACCTCGAGTCTGAAGTGCATAGAAGCGGTTTTGCTTAGGAGCATTGGAACCCGAACCACTAGGAGTAGCCTGCTTGCCCTTCTTCCTTTATCCATAAGCATTGGGCAATCCCTTATTTTGTGACCAAATTTACCACAACCAAAGCAACCATCCATTCCGGCTAGGCACTTACCATCGTGCTTCCTTCCACACTTAGTACAATTAGGCCTAGGTAAGGAAGATCCACTATCATTACCTCCTTGAGGCTTAGGTTTAGACACCCTATCTTGGTTGAACTTAGGAGGGGCACTGGAGGAACCTTAACCGGAAAACCTTTGTCGGAATCTAGGACGACCTTGTCCATCCGACCTTGCATTAGTGAAATTTCCATCTCCAGTCTTAGCCTTTTTTACCTCTCTAGACTTTTCCTTGAGTTTCTCCTCCTCAATTTGTTGTGCATGAACCATGAGATGAGAGATGTCTATGTCATTAATGAGCATAGCGGTTCGGCACTCTTTAACCACCATTTCGGACACACCCGAAACAAACTTACTCATGCTAGCCCTTGAATCCGCACCCATTGATAGAGCATACTTAGACAATTGAGTGAACTTTAGAGCATATTCCCTCACACTCATACTTCCTTGTCGAAGGTTTAGACAATTGAGTGAACTTCAGAGCATATTCCCTCACACTCATACTTTCTTGTTGAAGGTTGATGAACTCAAGAACCTTGGCTTTCCACATCTAAAGGGGAAAGAACCTATCAAGAAAAGCGGTCTTAAACTTCTCCCAATCAAGAGGACCTGCATCTTCTGGTCTCCCTTCCTTCCATTGGTTATACCATATTTGAGCCACACCTTTTAGTTGATAAGCAGCCAACTTCGCCTTTTCCACCAGCGTAACTCCCATGATCGTCAAAACCTTCAGACCTCATCAATAAACTCTTGAGGATCTTCCTCAACTTTGGAACCATGAAACTCCGGAGGATTCATCATTGTGAAGTCCCTCACTCTTGAAGCCACCGAATTCACATTTGAGCCTGCGGGAACCACAAACTCACTATTGTCTTGGGCCGTCAAGGCTTGAGCCAAAACTTGAAAATCAGCCCTAAACTCCGCATTAAATACTTGCTCGGCCAAAGGATCGACCGGAACTTGAGGAGCTTGTGGAGGAGCTTCTTGTTCCGCATTCTCCCTCACATTTCTTCTAGTATAAGCCATTCGAGAAGCCATATCCTGAAGAACATAGGATAAGGATTAGGAGAGAGACCTTATAGAGTTAAACTCTATCGCACGACTTAAGAGTAATGAAATAAGTGGAGTTTCCTAATCATCTTGTAGCCTCTCGTTCATAAATGTGGAGCGCTTCACACTCATGAACAAGACTCTACTAGACGTGGCTTATGAGTCATCCTAGGGCAATTCTAAACCTTGTGCTCTGATTACCAAGTTTGTCACGACCCAGGGGTACCCCCTAGATGTAACATGGTGTTAGAACCCCGAAGGATTCCATACAAGCCACTTAGATGTCATAACATAAGAAATAGAAAAATAAGAGTAAAACAATAGTCCAAGTCCAAAATATTTTATAAAGCAAAGCGGAAGTCTAATACACTTGTCTCATCATAGCCATCTAATACAATAGAATGAAATTTGGGCCTAGACCATACATCATGTTCAAAAGAGAAAATACATGAAGGAAATGAAACAATAGAACTCCGTCCTCGAAGCATGAGGACTCACCAAAGTTCGGGAATCAATCAAATCACCCACTAGCCATTAAACTGAGCACCCTGAATATCGGACCCTACATTTGGGAAAAATGTAGGCAAGATTATGCGTTAGTACAAAATAATGTACCAAGTATGATAGCCATGCATAAAAACATTAAAATCATGCTAAAAGGGACATTTCATTTCATGACATGCAATTGACCAAGCTAAAACATGATATAAGAGAGTTAGAAAACATAAGTCATAAATCATGGTCAATGCAAGCTAACTTCCTCTTTAAAACCTTTGAACTCATATGCGATAATTATTGAAGTAACCTTAGTTCATTATTACTTGTGGAGAACCATGTGAGCTATAACATGATCCCCCAGTGTCTCTCACACCGAAAAGGGTTGTCCTCATTTTCCAAGGTAAGGGCCATGAAATTCTAGCTTAAGTGGATCCACTATCTAATCAACCTATGGGGGCACATAGTTAAGGGATAAGGAGATTGCTACTAGAAACCCGGCCTTTTCTACGGGAGAGCTTCATCTCATGAGATTACTTTGGAAACCCGGCCTCTACTACGGGAGAGCTTCCATCTAACTTTCAATATCCACTCGGTGCTAAGCATAAATTTCCACAAAATAGTCATTTCTTACTTGACTTCATTACTCATGAAAAGGTGCCCTTGGACAACCAATTCAAGGTAGTTTCATTAAGATAGCTCCTTGTCTTTGATTCAATTAGGTGAGAAATTCTTTCAACCTAAGAATCCTTTCTATGTGAGAAAATCTTTCAAATCATGCTAGTTATGTGTTTATGAAAATATCCTTTCACAACACAATATCATCATTGGTACTTTACTCTCAAAGCACCCTTAAAACATTTGCATAGATTTCATAAAACAATGCATAAGTCCATAATTTACCTCTTAAGGTCAAAACACGCTTTCAATCATCAACTCTTAGAAAACATTGGTTAGATATGGATTTCATCATAAATTCATGTAAAGCTTGTAATACATACTTAATTTCATAAAAATCTTCCTTGATGATTAAAATCCCACATCGTATGATTCATAACTTGAAAAACATGCGGATTACATGGGTTCATGGGGAAATCATCATAAAATCATCATATTTGATCAATTCATGCATAAGAGATCATAATCAATCAGCTAAATCAATAATAAAAAGAACCCATGATAATTGAAGAAACCCATAACTCAATTATGGAATTCTACCTTTTGAAATAGAGGAATTTGGGAACTCCATGGATGAAAGAAATCCATGAATGAAAACTATCATACCTTGAATCCAAAAGCTAGCCTTCAATGGAGGAATTGGAACCTTATCTTGAAACCCTAGATGAATCCTTCTTCTTCTTCTTCAAGTTTCTAGAGAGAGAATATTTGGAGAGGAATTTGGTTTTCTTTTAGGAATTTGGAAGAATGAAGTAAATGGGTTAATTTGGGGGTTGAAAAAGCTTATATAGGTGTCCTAAACATAGGCAAAATGACGTAGTATAAGAACTAATTAATTAGAAAAAAACCCAACTGTCCCTAAAAATAACTAGCAGAAGTGACCCACGACCCACCATCGACGGACCGTGGATAGACAAAGGGTCCATCCTGCACAATCGTGGTTGGTGGTCAGAGAGTTTTGCCTGGACCCACGGCTCCTGGACCACGAACCGTGGACCCACCTACGGTCCGTAGGTCTAGTCATGGTCCATGCCCTGGTGAACCTCTGAGGGACCAATCCATGGACCCACCTACGGTCCGTGGCCCACACCACGGGCCGTGGTTGGCCCCTCGTAAATGGCACTTCAGAGGTCTGAATTTTGCTAGGCTTCTCTCTTTCGAATCCGGGGTGTTACATTAATGCATTTAGATTGTGAAGTGTATCTTTAGGATTCTAAATGAGAACTGGTGATTTTATCTTTAGCCCCAAAGGAGTGTATTGATACCGAAATGACAAATTTATGGTTACAAAAAGTCCTAGTGAGTATATCTGGGTGAAGGCAATTGAAGATTTTAGTAAGAAAGTGGATGTAAAATTTGGGTTAGTCCTTTGATTTTACTTGGTATAACTAGGTTTGAGGTGTCATGTCGATGAAAAGGTGGATTTTATGGTGATGGCAAGGGCTAACTGAGCATGATGATAATAAGAGTTCGTGATAAAGTGGGATTTGGAACAACTATATAATAAGGATTGTTGGTTAAACAAATTTTGCATGGTAATAACGACTTAGGAGTATCTAAGGTTGTGGTTTTCTACTATTTGGTACGTAACATGGTTATATGGAAAGTTGTAGGATATGTTGGGACACCGCTCGAATAGAATTTAAGGAGCTAGAGTCATGATGCAAAATATAAATAGTGGGATGTAGTGTAGACTTCGGAAAGTGGTGAGAGAAAGAATATTGTCTTTGATTGTAAGGGCTAAAGAGTTATCTTCAGAGGGGTTGAGAATTAAGTTCAGTGACGCGTGGTTTCATTCGTTTTGCTCTAGTTTTACGGGTTCATCGTATTGGTTAAAAACTATTGAATAAGACTTGAGAAAGAAGTGTACATACATTCAACTCGAGTGTGATGATAAGTTCTTTTATGGTTTTGAGTTTGGTAATGAGTACAGTTGGATTTTTAGTGAAGAATAGGGTAAGGTCGATGGAGAGGTGATCAATGATAAGCTAAGATACATGAATTCATAAAAATCATCAAGGTATGAGCTAATGTTGATAGATAAGGGGATTGGGTTGCACAATTAGATTCACAATTTAAATTCTTCATTGTAAGTCTACATTCGTGGTAGTATGTTTTGTCAAGGTATGGACTTGTAAGGTAAGAAATGATCGATTGCATCATGTATTGAGCATTTGGAAGGACTTATGCATGGTTTAGATCGTAAAGTTTGTTACTTTTGATTGTTAAAGGACCTAAGAAAAGGTTTCACTTAAAAGTGTTGATTTACAGTAAGGTAAATGACCGGAGTGATTATTATGGTTGTTAGTATTTAGAGTGTGGACTTTAGTGGAATGATAAGAAGTGTATGTAGAGGCTGATAAATAGAGTGTAGGTACGATCGTAATGGGACCATACTGGTGGATTGTGGGTAGCTAAAAATCAAAGAAATGGAGGCAACTGAATAAAAATGTTTGATATAGGCTCTTTAAAGGAAACATTTAGTGTTATTCAGCCTTTGTTCCGTACATTCTTATGTAACCATCTATTTCGTTCGGGACATGATTTGGAGTATGATTCACTAGTTATGCCCACACATATTTTCACTTTTGTGGGTTGATCCCTAGTGGTGGATCAGGTGTACCGATCCTGCGATGTCCTCTTGGTTGGGTAGGATATTTGGGCAGATGACATATTTGGTGTTGTCTTGGAGCTGTTAAAGTATTCCAGTGGTTCTACATGTACCACCTTGCTTATGAGAATTTATAGAAGAGCTACCATGGATATTTACAGTTGTCCAATAGTCTTAATATTCATCTATTCGTTGGGTAGGATATTTGGGCAGATGACATATTTGGTGTTGTCTTGGAGCTGTTAAAGTATTCCAGTGGTTCTACATGTACCACCTTGCTTATGAGAATTTATAGAAGAGCTACCATGGATATTTACAGTTGTCCAATAGTCTTAATATTCATCTATTCGTTGGGTAGGATATTTGGGCAGATGACATATTTGGTGTTGTCTTGGAGCTGTTAAAGTATTCCAGTGGTTCTACATGTACCACCTTGCTTATGAGAATTTATAGAAGAGCTACCATGGATATTTACAGTTGTCCAATAGTCTTAATATTCATCTATTCGTTGGGTAGGATATTTGGGCAGATGACATATTTGGTGTTGTCTTGGAGCTGTTAAAGTATTCCAGTGGTTCTACATGTACCACCTTGCTTATGAGAATTTATAGAAGAGCTACCATG
>JAJONR010003521.1:0-52113 GCA_029582245.1 Solanum etuberosum | reverse complement strand
TATTCAGACTCAGCATATTATGTACTTGGTCATTGCATTCAGTTAGCTCAGTATTTCAGTATATCTCAGTATTTACATTCAGTTCAGATTATATCATTACTCTTATTGCTTTGTTCAGTTATGATTATTGTTCAGCTTTACTCTATCCTGCATGCTCAGTACCTTTCAAGTACTGACGCATACTCTGCGCTATATCTTCTCGTGATGTAGGTTCAGGTTCTCAGCTTCCAGATCACGCATAAATCGGTTCCCAATCTTCAGCTCAGCAGTATTAGAGGTGAGTCCTCATTCTCCGAGGACGACAGACATGGTTCCTTTTCTTTTAGTCTTAGTTTCAGTTTTTGCTAGATTTAGCTGGGGCATGTCCCAGCATTTCTAGTCAGTTAGAGGCTTTATTTCAGACATAGTTAGAATCAGCTTTAGTATTTGAGTTTGAATTTTCAGTTGTTGTTAAGCTCTCTGCATTTATATATTCAGATGTAGTATGGTTACTCCCCATCATTTCAGAGTTATCTTATGATTAGCTTCCGTACAGTGTTTATTAATTCAGTTATCTTTAAGTATGCTTATGTTATGCCAGCAGGGTTAACTTGGGGTCACTCATGATCCTAGGTCCCGTGTCCGCGTCCTGGGGGTAGCTCGGGGAGTGACATCCATCATAGTATTTAGAGGCTTCATAGACAGTAGTAGTTGAGGAGTCTTTTCCCATCTCTTTTGTGATGTTTTAAAGACTTGAGTTGATCAGTTATGCTTTGAGTATTTCAGATTATATTGAGTTAAATTTTTCATATTAATGATATCTTTATGAGTTGATTTACATTTGACGTTCCTATATTCTTGAGTATGTCTTCTGCTGAGTAATGAGTCAGGCCAAGGGTTCGCTTGGGGACCAACAATGGTTCTCGAGTACCTGTCACGTCTAGGGTGTAGGCTTGGGGAGTGACAGTGATCATATTTTGTAGTTGTTGAACTGTTAGAGTAGCCATAGAAGCAGATTGCTTTTAGCAGTGAGACTTAACTGGCTTAGCGGGAACATCAACCTTTTCTTGTGTTGTTAGATTATGATGTGACTTTCTAGAGTTGGAGAGATCTAACTTGCTCATAAGTTGGGCGATTTGGAGATTTTTATCATCAATAGAGTTCTTCAAGGTTTCAATGGTTTGCTTCATCATTGTAAACTTCTCGTCCATGTCAATTGAGTCAACCGTCAAGGTGTTGACCTTCGTTGGAATTGAAAAATTCGATGAATTCGTAGATACGCCAAAGTTGAAGCCATAGTGAGAAAATTCATCAAAAAACTTAGATGCAATGTTTCCCCAGGGATTGCAGTTTTGAGTGTCATTTGAGACTTGCTCTTCCTTGCCATCTCTAAGGAGGTGAAATATTCAGATCCATTCAAGGTACTTGTCTTGAACTCGTGTCGAGTGATTGGATCAACATCATTAAAATCAACAAATGTGGCAACAGTAGAGTACTTGCTCAAAACATCGTTGATCTTTTTGAAGGCCATTGCAATAGTTGAACTTGTAGTTTTTCTTGATTTGTAGGAGGAAGAGATGAAGAGAATAATTGTTCCCACTGGGCATGCTAAATTTGTTTGCAATAAATTTCCTTAAGCGCTGAAAATTAACTGCAAGCAAAATAAATAAAAGAAAATGTGATTTTTATTGATGAATCTTGTGAGTACAATTTTGTTGTTCTCTTGATTCCTCTCTCCTAAACTTCTCCATGATTTGAGGGTTGTCAGTAGCGGGTTTCTCAAATGTAGGATGATGTAGACCTCCTTGAGATGTGTTTGATCACTGGAAACATCGGGAAGTAATTCATCGTTTCAAGTCGATCTTTGAGAAGAACTTTGTTGACCACTCCTTCGAAGAGCTATGTAGTTGGTGTTGTAGCTTTCTCCAACGCTTGCTCTTATGCTTGTTGTAGAGTTTTCTTAGAATTCCCCCTTTAGAATGTCATGTCCATCCTCTATTTATAGTTGTAGGGGGTGGACGAGGTTGCTTATAATTGGCCAAAAGATGTCATTTTGACACTTGGCGGATTGTGATTGGTTCTTGCATACTACCACCTTATGTGGACATGTGGCATGACTTTGTTGGTCTTGGATGCCTAGTCACTGTGATGTGTGTGTGTGTGTGTGTGTGTGTGTGTTTGTGTGTGTGTGAGAGTGAGTGAACTCCAATGAGTAGCAAATACATCATATTATGAATGTCAATTACACAATTTTCTGAATAAACTTGAAATCAAATGACAACTTACAAATAGCTCCGCAAGCAGGTACCATACACAACTTACAAACAAATTCCTAAGCAACTTACAAGCAGATTCCTATAAGCAACTTAAACAAGATTCTTATAAGTAGCTTACATATATCTCTACAAGTAGGTTTCTACAATCATCTTATAAGTAGTTTTTTTCAAGCAGCTTGTAATGACGCAACAAATAATGTGTATTACGAATGATTGTGTATTTTTTTTGTTATAAATGGACATCCAAGAGAGAGTGTTGTAAATAAATTATTTGGTAGATGTCATGGACGACCTCACCTTATTATTGTAGCATTATGAGTACTCCAAGTCATAATGCTTATAAGAGGACATTGATAATAATGTAAAAATGCACAAAAAAAAGAATAAGTTACTACTTCCTATTTCCTATATCTCTCTTCTTCTACTATTTTTGTTTCTCTTTTCTTTTTTTTGGTCATATTATTCCATCTCTTCTTCTCTAGTTTTGCTATTCAAGTTTTAATATATTATCTTTATTTTATTACATAATTAAGGCGATATATTACATTATCTATATATATTGACCTAAAAAGTATCTAAAATTTGGCCTTACTTAGATCACAATTTCAGTAAAAGGAAATCTAAAGTTATTTGGCAGGTCAATATATGGCTGAAATTTGACCATGTCTAGACCACAATTTCAATAAAAAATATCCAAATTTTGACCTTGCTAAAACAACTTCAATAAGAAGTGTGATGGTTGGCTTTGACAAGAACACACTTCAAATAAAGATTGTCCAAAATTTTCTAAATTTATCACACAATTTTTTTTAAACTTCAGTATCATGTGTTTGAAGTGGTCCCAAAATGGTGTATTCGAAAAAACAATTAACTCTGTCTACACCTAATAAAATAATTGTCCCAAAATTTGGTATTTATGCTCTTCTATTGAAAATATAAGTTTTTGCATGAATACCCTTTATTTTGAAATTTATGCTCTTCTATTGAAAATATAAGTTTTTGCATGAATACCCTTTATTTTGAAATGATCTTTAATTTTTGTCTTATTATTCATTCAATGAAAATTCACGGGTGAAATTATCTTTAATTATGACCTAATTTCGTAAGACATAAGTTTATAAAATGTTTGCCTTGTCTAACATAAGTTTAGAATATTTTTTACCTAGTTAAGAAAAATTCAGTTGAATAAGTTATATCTCATAAAGTATAACTTTGCTAATTCTAAAATTGAACTTATGAAACTTGTGTCTATATCAACATAAGCTCACTAGGAATTAAATTATGCCTTGTAAAACATAGCTTACGAGTTGTGAACCGAATAAGGCAAACTTATACTTTTATACTTCTATCTACGTAAAATCTCTAAATCTAAGTATACTTTGTAAGACATAGTGTTTAGGTTGAATTTGAACCTATGCATCTAATGACAGAAATTCCACATAAATTAAGAAGCATAATTTGTTATGTTTTATAAAACCTAATCTGTATTATATTATAATACAAAAATAAAAAATTTCGCCCGGCAGATTTTTTCTTCTTCTGATATCACAAATATTTTCAAATAAATTTTTGCTACTTAAAATACTAAGAAGAATTTAAGAAAAAAAAGAAAAACTACTAAAGATGACCCAAAATTCCCATATGTTGTTAAAGCCCAATTACAGCCTAGATAGGCATTACTTGAATAAAATTCTGAAAATATCAAAAGATCCCAAGATTTTGGTTCACCTTATACCCTCTCATCCTCTCAGTGCAGAATAATTTTTGAAAACTCCAAAATCTTCTCTTATCTTCCCTCTCAAAGTTGCTCCACAATGCTAAATCCCTAAAAAGTCTCCAGCTTCAGTATCAAAACCAGGTATATTATTAATCTTTAGTGTTGGGTTCAGGTTCTTTCCCAGTTTCATGGAACAGCTCATGTGCATATTGTAGAAAAATGGCATCTTTACCTCTTGTTTCAAATGACAGATTATTAGTTACTCACAAGAAATGGAAACCCCATATTGGAAATTCTGAATCTTTAAGAAGTTTCAAGAATAAATCTTGCTCATTACCAAATTCTTGTTTTACCTCAAGATTCTGTATATCTCAGCATAGGTACAAGAAATGGATGCTTCATTTTGGGAACTCTGACCCTTTTAGGAGATTAAAGAATCAATCTTGCTCATTATCCAATTCTTGTTTTACCTCAAGTTCTGTTCCTTTACTGGGGTTGAATTATAGGTTTTGTAAATCTCAAAGTAGATTACTGCATTGTAGTTCTGGGGTTAGGTCAATGGTAAATGAGAAGGGAGATATAGAAACCCATTTGAACAAAACAGGAAGTAATAATATTCGTAGGAAGTTTTCGTTGAGATTGAGACCAAGGATAAAATTACTATCAAGAAGGTTGAAAAGGGTATCTGTTATATCTATGTTAAATGATTTTGGGAAGTTTCTGAGGAAGAACACAAGAAGAGTGGCACTGTCAACTTCAATTTCTGTGATGTTGGGCTTGTGTTATTTGTTTCTAAGATTGACAGCAACTCCTTCTCCAAAGGTTGTTCCATATTCAGACTTGATTACCAGCCTTCAGGGAGGATCTGTATCAAAGGTTCAATTTGAGGAAGGCACGCGCCGTATTTACTACAATACGAACTTGTGGAGTCTTAAAAATGCTCAGACAGGCGACGATAATTCCTTAGTTCCTGATGAAAGCACGATCATCACTGAGGAAAGCAAAGATATAGATAGCAACAAAAGTGGCAGGAATGTCTTCAGTAAAATATCAAAAGCCCAAGGTTCTACCCCTGTATGGCAGTTTAGTACAAGGAAGATTGATCATGATGAAGGATATCTTCTTAGTCTAATGAGGGAAAAGGGAACAGCATATGGCTCAGCCCCACAATCAGCACTTATGTCAATTAGGAGCTTATTAATTACTATGTTATCTTTATGGATTCCTTTGACTCCTTTAATGTGGCTTCTCTATCGTCAGCTTTCTGCTGCCAATAGCCCTGCAAGAAAAAGAAAGCCAAGTAACCAGGTGGTTGGTTTTAATGATGTGGAGGGTGTGGATGCTGCAAAAGTGGAACTTATGGAGGTAAGCAATCATTATTATGAACTGCTTAGTAACTTTTAATTGGTATTTAAGTTTTGAAATTACAGTGACAGTGAGTTCATCATCTCTCAACTGGTTTTAGTCCTTTGTTGCTTCAGTCGATGAATTGTGATGTATTCAACTGAGTTCACAGTAGATGCTTAGTTAATACTTTTATTAAACAACAACATAGCCAGTATGATCCAACAAATGGGGTTTGGGGAGGGTGGGGGGTGTATGCAGACCTTGACCTTTGTGGGGTAGAGAGGTTGCTGCCGATAGACACTCGGCTCAAGAAGAACATTTTTATAACAAATTCGAAAAATACAAGAGTAAAGAAGCTATGGTGAAAATATTGTAGAAAAGATAAATACTGACAACAAAAATAGTAAATATAACCAAAGTAACAGAAACAGCTGTAGTACTAAAATTGAAGAATCAGATAATGATACAATGAAAATAATAATTATACTGGTAAGGAGAAGAGGGAGCAAATAAGGTGCTCTAAACATAGAACCATGCTCTCCCACAGAAAAGAGAGAAATCGCTTGGCTACCTACTAACCTTCTACGCTAATCCTTGATCTCCATGCTCTTCGACTCTGAAGAAAAACACCTATTTTTTTCATCCAGCAAGCATTACTGTAGTTTTAGTAGAAAGGGAACTAGACGTTTGTGACTATTAGCCTTAACATTTGAAACATTTAGTTTCTGATGAAATGACTTACCTCAAAAAGAATCGGCTTCCCTCTTTGTTCAACTATAAATCCTTATGATCAAGTTACCCATTTCCAGTAAAAGTGGTCTCAATTGAATTTGCGTGTGAAATATTGGGTACATTCTTTAATGAGGAGTTGATTGACTATGTATTGGATGTAAATGTTGGTCCATCTTAATATGGTTATACAAGGGTTTTCAGTTTCATTTCATTTTGGGTAACTAACATAATGGGCTTTGCCAGCTTCTTTCGTTGACTGTAGAAAAAATTAAAAAGATCTACTTTTAAGGCTTCCTACATGCTTAAACAAAATCCTAGTTCTTTCAGACCATATTGTCCAAAAATACACAACGACAATGTTCTCCCGGCTGCTTATTGTCTGTATTACCAACACATAATTGTTTTCTTCACTTTCCTTTATAACACCAGTGATACGTTAAATGGTGAGAACACAATTGTCCAGTGGACTTGAAGTGATATGTATTATCTCTATACTCCTTGCACAAGTAGCACCAACTCATGGAAATCCTTCTCTCCTTCTTAAGTGTTCTGCTGCTGAGATAGAATTACTCTCTTGAGTGTTTGCTTCCTACATTCTCCCGTACCTCCCTCCTAGACTTAATTTTAGTGAAGCTTAAAACCATTTTGAACAAGAAACTCCGAACAGTCAAGGAGAAAAATGTAAGCACCATGGATTTAAAACAATAACTAGAAAGTCAAGTTCCTGGCTTAGGAAATAACAACAAACTTGATAGCATTCACATTTTTGCTGCTATATATGATGAGAAAAGTATACCTCCATATATTCCTACAAATTCAGCCATACTGTATGACTCAAATTATTACAAGTTGCTAATTGTACCACATAGACAGACCTTCTCTCTCTCTCTCTCTCTCTTCCAACCTTTTCGGTCTTGACTTGTAGTTTACTAGTGATTAAGTGAGTAACTTTTAAGATGATATTGATACAATAACTAGGTTTCCTTATCAAAAAGAAAGACAGGCAGAATCATAGAAAGAATGAAAGAAAGAAAGAAAGAAAGAAAGAAAGAAAGAAAGCCTATTAGGTTTAAGACTGTTGAATTTATTTCCTAAGATAAGGTGTCCAGTGATTCCTCCATCCATGGAAGTCAAGGAGGGTTTCGTGTATTTCATATGTATAAGTTAGTAAACGATCTGTCTTATTTCACCTAGTGCCATTTTTATTCCATATTGGACTGACAATCCCTTTTCTTGTTCTAGATAGTGTTGTGCCTGCGAGGAGCTATAAACTTCAGTAAGCTAGGGGCAAAGTTACCAAGAGGTGTACTGCTTGTAGGTCCACCAGGGACAGGAAAAACCTTACTAGCTCGTGCTGTGGCAGGGGAAGCTGGAGTACCCTTTTTTTCTGTTTCTGCTAGTGAATTTGTTGAAATGTTTGTTGGAAGAGGAGCTGCTCGCATTAGAGACCTTTTCAGTGTAGCAAGAAAGAATGCTCCTTCAATCATTTTCATTGATGAACTTGATGCTGTCGGAGGAAAGCGTGGCAGGAGTTTCAATGATGAGAGAGACCAAACTTTGAATCAGGTAAAATAGAGACTGAGACCCCTGTCTCTTCTTTGATGGAGTCATCTTATTTATCTGATGGCATCTTGATTGAGTCATAAGTTTGCTGATATCCTTCTGCTATTTGTGCATTGTTTACTTGTGCATGATTAGTATTAACATTTGAGAAACTTGATCCTCTGATCTCAGCTTATTATATATCTACTTTTGTGAAAAGGCTTATTTGGCAGCTGCCAGATTTTTTCCATTAATGTTCATATTAGGTCTTTCATTGCCAGTTATGTGATAAATATGTGCTGCTTTATGAGAACAGGTTATGTAAGTTCATATAGAGCCAGGAGCCAAAAGGGCAACAAAATTAACCAAAAATTCGAAAAGGGCAAACAATTTATGGAGGAAACCAAAATGGTAAAGGCGCAGGGACCCAAGTGCCTTCCCTTTACGCCGTTAACGGCATTAACCGACAATAAGAGGAAGACACATGACGGCATGTGCCTTGCATTCAAAAAAGAAAGGCTACTGACATTTTGCGCCTTACAGGCGCTATCAGACCCCTTTTTTCATCTAATTAATGAAATGTGAATTGTAATTTTATAGCCAAACGGTTAACTTAATATTTGACCGCGAACATTCTAAATTTAATTTGAAGTTATGTTTCAAATTTGAAAACAACTTATAGTTTGTTTTCTATTTGACTTTAAAATAGTAGCACATTCGAATATAAATATTTTTTCAGATATTATAAAAAGTATAACCTATTACTATAAAATTTTATGTTATTGGTTCCGTGCACAACATGGGCTACCGTAACTAGTATAAATTATAAGAATGAAAAAGTTAAGGTGCTGTAAAAATAAATTGGAAAGAATGTTTATAACAAACACGGCAAAGTTTTAAAATACAATATAATTTAAATAACAATCAAAACAAACATTACATTGTATTTAGACTAACAATACAGTACAACCATCCAAACAAGGTGTAAATTAGAAGAATGAAAAAGGAAAGAATGTTAAAATAACTATAACTATAATTAAAAAGAATGTTAAAATAAATAAAGAATGAAAAAGGAATCTTAAAACAACTAAAGAATGAAAAATAATTAGATGGAAAGGGTTCTGACAGGCGCAAAATGTCAGCCGCCTTTTTTTTAAAATGTAAGGCACAAGCCGTCATATGCCTTGTAAGGCACAAGCCATCATGTGCCTTCCTCTTTTCGTCGGTTAACGGCGTAAAGGGGAAGGCACGTGTGCCCCTGCGCCTTTACCCTTTTGGTTTCATCCATAAATTGTTTGCCCTTTTGGAATTTTTAGTCAATTTTGTTGCCCTTTTGGCTCCGTACTCAGTTCATACATATAGTTCTTAAAACTAGAAATCTCTTAGAGTTGCACTGCAATTCCTAATTCTGGATTTAATAAATGTTGCAGCCCTTGTTATTGCTATAAGAATTGTCAAGACATAAACTGATTGCAAATGAATTGTCTTCTCTTCTTAAAATGCTTCCGTCTTGCCTTCGAGTTGATGATCCTCCTATATCTTAATGGTGTCAAAATTTTGTACGTGGCTCAATGGCCTCAACCACTGTCATTCATCATCCCAGCAATCTGTACAACATAGGATTCTCTCTTTACACCAAAAATATAAATGGAACATTTTTATCTTTCCTGCTGTTCTGAAATAATATCTGAGTTCTTTCACCATAAATAATCCCAAAAAGACACAATGATGTTGTTCGCAAAGCTACTTTCCTTTTCCTACCTATCTTCTGGAGCCTCCAACATGCTATGCTTCATTGAAATGTAGACGGATACTAGGATCCATATAGGAAAATATGCAATGCAATAGAGGTGGTCTATGTCCTAGCCTTACTCCCAGCACATAATGATATTACACCAGCTCACTATTAGGCACCCCCTCTTCATAAGTTTTCGCTATTAAAATCTCATCCCTCATTCCAACACTACTTCGGTGCTTTGGCATTCTAGATATTCTTCCAGACCTCCCTCTTTGGTTTCTTGAATGGGTTTTTCTGGATGTTCCAGCATTACGGCCTCCAACTCTATGTTATAGCCTTCATTCCCTCGATCCGACAGTCCTCATTCTCTCACTTGGCAAGCTGCTACTGTGAACAACAAAGTCAAGGATGCTTCCCCTTCTTCAATTAACTCCATATAGAATTATTTTACGGGGCAATGTTTTGCTGTGGTCCACCTCCATATGGAGCTCTAGTTCTGCATTTGGACTTTTAAGAGTTTATAAAAACCAGCATTTTCTAAGAGTTGAGCCATATTTTCCATTTTGTCTTTTACTTGATTAATTACTCCTTGTGTCCCAAGAGTTAATTTACTTTAGGTTATGGGGGTCAAACTGATAATTCTTATTCCATTTTGTTCAATTTTATGTTTTATGCATTAGTTTTTCTCATTTTGGACAGGGTGAAATTGACAAATAACAAAGTGATTGTTAGCCACACATTACTAAATACTGTATTTTTTTGTTGGCTATTCTTCAAATACAAGATCGGTCTAATTTTTGGGATAGAAAGGGCAGTTAGGACGTAGGAGTAAGGAGTTGAAACATTGTACTCTAGAATTGATACTTATATATGTTGGTTAAAATATGCATTTTTTTTCCTAAAACCCCTTCTACTTTTTAGTTGCTTACGGAGATGGATGGCTTTGAATCGGACTTGAATATCATTGTAGTTGCTGCTACTAATAGACCAGAAGCTCTAGATCCAGCACTATGTCGGCCTGGACGCTTCTCCAGGAAAATCTTAGTGGGGGAACCTGATGAAGATGGAAGAAGAAAGATCCTGGCTGTACACTTAAGAGAAGTTCCCCTTGAGGAGGACCTGGAGCTTGTATGTAACCTGGTTGCATCTCTTACCCAGGGCCTTGTAGGTGCTGACCTTGCCAACATTGTCAATGAAGCTGCTTTGCTTGCTGCTCGGAGAGGTTAGATCAAGACATATTGCACTGATAACCACTGTTCGTTGCATTCACAAGTGTTTAGCCTCTTCATGGTTGATATTGGTAGCTAGCTATTTATTTGTGTTATTTGCGAATGTGTAAAATTGGTAGCTAGCTAATTATTTGTGTTACCGTAAAAATGTACCAAGTGTCCTTAAAAATAAAACAAAATAAAAAGAACTAAAAAAGAGGGCCAGAAAGGGAATGAAAGTTAGGACTGTTGTTTGATGAGTATTTAGTTCATCAACTTGCTTCACTGGATAGCTACTTATGATTGAGAGAATGTGTGATGTCACTTGTCTTGAAGCAAATAACCATCACAAATAGAGTAGCATGTGATTTGCTTTTTAATGAAAACTTAGTTATGAGGGGCTTATATTTTGTCTTGATATGAAGAAAATGATGTTTAAACGTTGGGATGATTATCCGGTGAAAACTTGCATGTCCTTTTATTGTTTCAAATTTTCTCTCACTTGCCCACCCCTGTACCAGAGCTCCTAATTAGCAGGTCTGTAATGTTTCTCTATTACAACCAAGCACTTCTTCCTATACAATTTTGCTATTGTTTCATTTACTTAGTGCATGTGTAAAGCCTTCTTTCTCTCCTCTGCTTACCTATCTTTTTATGCTCTTTTATGAGATAGTGAACTGTTTCTTTTTACCATGATAGAAATGACAAAATTGTCAGTTGTTTATTGTATTTTGATTATCGTAGTATTTTGTTGTTCTTGGTCCTTTCTTGTAGGATTTGCACTTCCCCCTTGTTAGTTGCTATGTTTTTTCCATTGTTTTCTTCTTCCTTGTACTTGTATTTGTTGCACTTGAGACGAGGTCTTTCGTAAACAGCCTCTTTACCTCCACGAGGTAGTGGTAAGGTTTGCGTACACTCTACGCTCTCCAGACCCCACTTGTGGGATTTCACTGGGTATGTTGTTGTTGATAGAAATAACAAAATCGCATCTGTTTTACAAAACAAGACTGAATGGCTGAAGCCACCGACATAACAATATTACATTTATATGCATGTTTTACAGGGGCTGATTGTGTCTCAAGGGAGGATATAATGGAAGCCATAGAAAGAGCAAAATTTGGGATTAATGATAAGCAATACACCCAAAGTGCAATAGGCAAGGAACTGGAGAAACTGTTCCCTTGGGTTCCTTCTTTCATTAGGAAGAACACAAGAAGTGATTCAATACAAGGACCTCTGGGGTATCAAGCACTCAGTTGAGATATATGCCTTATTGTTTGTATACTGTTTTTTTTTCTCCACATGTTCAAGAATGTAATGCAATGGAAAAAGCGGTTGGTAATTATTCATATTACCGACCTCGACTTATTTGGGATTGAGATATAGTATCAAAGAATGTAACGCGAAAACTTATACATGAATTTTTTTTGGCTACTATTTGAACAAAGATTTTTTTTTTTTTGTATTAATGTCCCTTCTTCCCTTTTTTGGGATGTGTGGGGCTGAACATTTGAACCCTCATCATGGTTATGGGTTGATTCAAATTTTTCAAATATTAAATTAAATTATTTGTGTCAAATTTTAAAATTTTTAAACCAAATTAAACTATAAAACTTGGGTTTTTTCAACCTCGAATTTTTTTGGCTTGGTTCAGTTTTTTCAAATACTAAATCAAATCATTTGTGTTGAATTTTTAAATTTTTAAATCAAACCAAATTAATAAACAGCAATTTTTTTTCGGGTTTTTGAATTTTTTGGGTAAAGTATTCATACAAATATATAATTAAGTTGTGCTTCAAATATTTCTTTAGTTCAACCAAAATACAATTATCTAAGGTGTTTTTAAGAAAATAACACAAAATATGAGATGAGTGATGACACAAAAATATTCAATTGAAGAGTAACTTACAAAAATGACTATATTTATAGAGTTATTAAAGTTCAACATCTATAAATATGTTATTTATAAAAAATGACTACAATTTATATCTTTTTCTAGTTGTTTTTCTTTATATGTTTTTATTTTTCTATTTATACACTAATACAGTTTTAATTACAATGAACTAAATAAGGAGACTGTATTAATTGTGTACAGTTAGCACATGAATGTACTTTGAATTCAAATTGATATCTCTATTTATAAAACTTAAAGTATTAATATATCAAGGATACAAGTATTTATAAAAACTTAATATATTAATATATATCAAACAAGATAAAGTATGACAATTAGCATATGTACACAATAATTTGAAAAATGAATACAACATAGTATACATATGAATACATTGTTGTTAAACAAAGGATGGATACATGGACAACATAGAAACAAGAAAAATGGAAAATAATAGAATGAAGTGTGTAAGTATTCGCCTGTATAAAAAAATTGATAAATCCAACAAACGTCAATCTCTTTTTGGTCAAGTTTTTTCTGTAATACTTGAGACTTGGTGTTAACTCAGGTATTTGTTTATAAAAATATAGTATTAATGTATCCAATTATACTTGTATTGCCTAATCAATCTTTTAAATTGGATAGATTACTTATGTATCTAGATATAGTAGTATTCACAAATCACCATTTCAACTTGTGCTAATATTACAATACAACTATATAAGTATTCTACTATACACAAACTTGACAATCACACAAACCTCAATCTCTTTTTGCTCATGTTCTTCCTGTACTACTTTTTTTTCTTATAACTATAGTCATTGTAATGGAGAAAACAGAATAATTCTTCAATCGAAACCCTATAAATATAAATGAAAAAAATTGCTCCTAGAATCATCAAAAGGATCTTAAATTGAAAGGAATATGAGAGGAAAATATTGAGAATATGTGATATAGAAATATTGATGAAAGAGAAAGTATCAATGAGGGTAAAAATGAAAAACTAATCACATAAAATGTGCCTAGACATAATTAATTAAGCTTGTAATAATAATTTTCCTATTTAATATTTAATATCTTTCCTGATTATTTGTAGATAATTAACTTTGCTATTTATTGTGTAGTTATTTATTTTAAATATATATTAATGTTTGCCATGTTGTGTAGTTTTTCCTCGAAAGAATGTAATTTAAATTTGAGTTTTTTTTTTTTTTAGTCATTAGTTTAATTTTCCGGACAAAGTAGGGACAACGACACCACTGGCCACCCGTCCTTCCATTAATTTCTCCTAATTTTTCTGTTGATGAAATCAAATGTCATTTAGTAGTTTAATAGAATGCAAAGATATTTTATAATTTGATTTGATGTAATGAATTTTCTTGTTTTACGACATTAGGATTGTTGTATTTTTTTATAATAAAAAATCTAATTCAAAATGTACAAAGTAGTGCATTAATTAATTGCTTAAAAATGACTTAGATGCCTTATGTAATGCCTTAAGGTCGTGATTGTGGGTATTGTAGAAGGGTTGACGAAGTTAACGGTGTTGTTCTTAGGATACATTGGGGTAGAGCGACCGGGCTTGATGAGATTTTAGTGGAATTTTGGAAGAGCACAAACGAGAGAAGTATGAAGTGACTAACTAAGTTGTTTGATGTCGTTTTAAAGATGGCGAAGATGCTTGAACAATGGAGATTGAGCACAATGATTCTGTTGTACAAGAATAAAGGTGGCATTCAAAATTGAACAACTATAGGGATATCAAGTTGTTAAATCACACTATGAAGATTTGAGAAAGAGAGTAGTAGAAATGTGGGCGAGGAGGGGCATGACTATTATTGAAAATTAGTTTAGATTCATGTCAGGCCGCTCAACTATAGAGGCCATTCATTTTGTAAGAAGATAGGTGGAGTAGTATTGGAAAAACATAAGAACTTACAAATGGTGTTCATCGACCTTGAAAAGTCTTAATTACGACAAAGTCCCAAGGGAGGTTCTTTGGAGTTACTTGGAGAATAGAGGTATGTGGCGTATATTAGGGTGATCAAGAACATGTATGATGAAGTCAAAACTTGAATAAAGACTGTGTAAGGAGGCTCATAACACTTCCTAATTTTGATAGGGTTGCACCAGATATTAGCCCTTAGCCCATTTTTATTTGTCTTAGTGATGGATACACTGACGAAACAAATTCAAGGTGAGATGTCATGGTGTATATATGTTATTTGCGAATGAAATAGTTCTAGTTGACGAGACTTGTGGTGATTAAGCACTAAGCTAGCTGGAAGTTTGTAGACAGATCCTAGAGTCTAAAGAGTTCAGCTTGAGCAGGCCCAAGACAAAGTACTTGGAGTTCAAGTTCAGTGATTATGTGGAAGTGAGGCTTGATACACATGTCATTCAAAAAAGAGGAAATTTCAAGTATCTTGGGTCTATTATTCAAGTGAATGGGGAGATTGATGAGGATGTCACTCATCGTATTGGTGCAGGGTGGATGAAATGGAGGTTCATTGATGAAGTCTTATGTGATAAAAAAGTACCATCAAAGCTTAAAGGCAAGTCCTACAAAGTAGTTGTTAGACCAATTTTTTTTATGGGGAGGAGTGTTGACCAATCAAGAACATTTACATTCAGAAAAAGATGAAAGTTGTGAAAAATGAAGATGTTGCGATGATTGTGTTGGCATACTAGGACAGATAGGATTAAAAATAAGCATATCTAGGATATGGTGGTAGCAACTTTAGTGGAGGACAAAATGCGGAAAGCGAGAGTGCGAGACTGAGACGGTTTGATTATGTGAAGAGGAGAGACACATATGTCCCGGTGTGGAGGTGTGAGAGGTTGGTCATGGATGATTCCAGAAGAGGTATAGGTAGACTGAAGATATATTGGGGGGGGGGGGGGAGGTGATTAGATATGCAATGATATAATTTCAACTTACTGAGGACATGACATTAGATAGGAGGGTGTGAATGACGCATTTGAGTGTACAAGAATAGTAAGTGACTGCGTTGTTTTGTTGTCCATTCATATTAAAAGTCATGGTATTGTTCCTGTAGTTTCTTATCCTTCAATTTTTGTCACTATCTGTTATTACTTTTATCTCAATTATTGTAATTTTGGTTATTACTAGCTGCTATTATTGTTAGTGTTTGTTGTTTTTTGTACTTCCGCTAATTTCTTTTTCAGGATTGCTTTGGACTATCTTCTTGAATCGAATATCTATTGAATACAACCTCTCTACTTTTAAGATAATGATAAAACTTGCGCATATACATTCCTTCCCAAACTCTACTTTGTAGTTATTTTATATTGATAGGGTAAAAATGTTCTTATATCAATATATTTTTGACATATTATGATAAAAGATTGCTTTTTTTTTTTTTTAAGGTACCAATTAATGTTTGTATAGAAAATTTCATACAGTTACCAATTAAATATGATCTGATGATATAAATTTTATACACAACAAAACAGACAACATACGTGCTTAATTAGAGACATTAAAATTACATTAATAAAACATCCAATATGTTATAGCTTAATCTCCCACCAGCAACATATATGTGGAGATTGTTTTGTCAACTAATTAACAAAATTGGACATGAATTAAAGTTGCCCTGATCAAACGTTCGACAATTATTCTAAGGTACACACGTATTACACATCCATTATTACTCCCCATATATACCTTACCTATTTGCTTTAATTTTCAACATCACTACCTAATTAATTAAACACTCTCTATTAATAGTTTATTTTCTACATTTAATATTTTTTATTGCAAGATGAATTCAATATTAAATATATATTTCAGGAGAAATATATATTTCAGGAGAAAGCTAGCCAAATGATGGACAAAGCTAGAGATGCTGTCCAATCTGCCCAACAATCCGTTCAGGAGGTTTGTCTATGCAACTTTTATTAATATTAATAGAACTTTTCTTTATATATATTACATTTTTTTGCAACAAAAAATTAACTCAACAAAAAAATAAAATAATATATATATAGATAGATAGAGAGAGACATTATAAAAATAAAAAAATCTAAACATGTATGGCAGTGAGTTAGTAATAATTATTCTATGAAGACTCACTTTCGCTACGACTCTGTGTTATTCTTACTTGAATTTTTCTTCATAATATCTGCAGACGGGACAACAGATCAAGGCTAAGGCTCAAGGAGCTGCAGATGCAGTGAAAGATACTTTTGGAGCAAACAAATAAATTATTGGAAAAATTCAGTTCTAATTAGTAATTTAAGTTCCATAAAGTGTTGGTTATCCAACCTGGATTTTTAAATTAATTTTTTTTTCTTATTTTAATTTTCATGTTAAGATAAAGGCATTAATTGCCACAGTGAACTTTTCAGTCAGTTAATGATATGATTTCACGGTTTTAAACTATTTCTAAGAGTATTTACTTTTTCAAAATTCTTCAATTACTATAATTGTTAAAATCTATGGGAGGGTGGAAAATCCTATGTTGGGTCCGAATGCATCCACATGCAAGTGTATGTGGTTACATACTACATGCAACTATGCAATCATCATAATTTCAATCATCAGTCACTAACTTAAGCTATAGGTATAACTTAAAGTATACTAAAACAAGTGTTTCGTAACCAAATAAAGCTATATTATTTTGTAATTGAGTAAATAAAATTTCGTCACTAAGAAAACTATATTTGATGTAGGAAAAAAAGAGGTTAGTCAACTAAAACAGTTTGAGTTGTGCAAAGAAGATGAAGGAAATTTCTTTTAGAAGAACAAACTTTTATTAACTTGAAGTTTCTGCCTTTTATAAGCTCACAAACTCAGAAAGATCATAAACTCCACTTGAATAAAATTTAGGAAACGTACCAGAAAAAATAGAAACTAAATCAGAAAGTAACTGCTTAACAAAGACTCATTCAACTTTTATTCAATCCATAGTAAAACTTATCTTAAGCAGTAAACTTAAAAAACAGATTTCAAATCAATTCTCAACATTCCCACGTGATTCAAAATCATATCCGCCAAGACATAACATAAAGTAATTGTGCTTTGTTGGAGGAAGTACTTTGGTAAGAATATCTGCAACTTGTTCTTTGGTGCTACAACCCTCAACTCAATCAGTCCTTCTGTAACGAGTTCATGGATAGAATGACACCTTTGATCTTTCATGAGCCACAATGTTTGGCATGTTGAAGATATTGCTACGACATTTTCAGTCTCGAAAGTAGACAACACTACTGTTGGTTGTGTTTTTGAGCTCCAAGTAACAGCTGCAGAATCAAGAGTGAAAAGGTTCCCAAAAACACTCTCCCTATCATCCGAACACCTTCCCCCCAATCACTATCTGAATAACTATAGAGATTAAAATTAGAACTTTGGAAGTACCATAGTCCAAATTCTGTAATTTCAGCAACATAGCGCATGACTTTCTTAGCTTCTCCAGGATGATGCTTTTGTAACACCCTAAAAATGTCTAAGCTAAGACCCAAATCATTCTTCATTTGCGTATAAGGTCGTATCGAGTGATTCTTAAATTGAGCTTAGGTGGTAAGATATATTCTTTTGTGTGGGAATAGATTTGGAGAGGAATTATGGTCATAAGAATCCCCTAGCACAAAGTTGAGTTGAAAGCTTCCTTACCGATTGAGTTTTGATATAAAATTCTACTTATGTCAACTTCAAACACTCATATAGATCTATGAGTATTCTTTCCAACGCCACCAAGTATTTATTATTTTGCATTTGGAGTAAAATGTTATGGTCGTTTAACTAGAACATGTCCGGGTAGAGAAAATTCAGCGAGGACACCGACTCATTTGGCGAATCGCCGAATGGGTTGGCGAATCGCCGAATGGGTTGGCGAATCACCGAATTAACTTACCAAAATATCCTAAAAACCATAAGTCTCTGTCTATTTTGGCGATCTAAAGCCCTACTTGGCGACCCACGGAATATTTTAGCGAGGGGACCTCCAGATCGCCGATTTGACTGACAGGATTCATTAAAGGTCGTTTTCTTTGATTGTTATGGTCTTCTTATGTTTCCAGAAAGGTATTCTTGACCTTTTAACCGCAATTAGATTTTCTAAGTCCATCTTATAACCTAATATCATCATTATACATATACAAACTCTCAAAATCGTTAATTCTCCTTCTTCCAAAAATCAAGAACACCAAGAAAAGGATTTCTCCAATTTCTCAAGATCTAAACACTCCAAGTTCAAGGTTCTCTTCAAGATATCTAAGGTTTTCAATCCAAGACTCTTCCCCACACTTCATCTTCCAAGATTTTCTTCAAAATTCTCCAAGAACATTATTCTTCCAGGTATGTAAGGCTACTCATAGTGATAGACTAAGTTCGTCCTCACGCCCTACATCTAAATACAATTATTAAAATGTTATGTTTAGGGTTCTACCCACAATTTCTTGAAATCAAAATTCGGTTTTTGTTTCTATTATGAGTTTCAATTTCTTAATCATTGAGATTTCGATTTCTATTATGCATATTTAATTCTAAACTATTGTTCCAACTTCATATCACATAAAACCTATTTGTTTATAAAAGTTAGGTTTATAAAGGTTTTTACCTGAGTTTTTCCTATACACTGAGTTTGGATTTTAAAGGTGAGCCCATGATACACTTTTTAAATACATGCTTTGAAAATGGTTTTTTTTCTGTCTAAAGGACATGAATGACTTCATATGTACTATTTGACAATCAAGAAGAAAAATAGTATAATTGATTTTCGGAAAGGTATTTCAGTTAAGAAAAGTGAAGAAAAAGGTAAAGATCTCTCAGAGGACTATTGGGTATATAGATATTAATTATTTTTGGCATATTATCGAGCATCGAATTGGGTAATCGAAGCCCCATAAACTATGTAGCCAGCATAGGATAGGATCATACTGACTTTTTGGCGACTCATCACTGCCTCAAGAAGGCTTATTCGATGGATCCATAATTGTAGTTAGCATCCCATACCCCAACAAAGTATAGGATGACCCAATGTTGTAGGAATTTAGAAGTTGGATTGGAAGGAAAAAAGTTACAATTTTGGCATAGATGCAAAGGTTTATGTGTCCTACCTACAAACCATAGGAAGTTCTACGGGACATAGAAAGAAAGTCGTAGGATTGGATTGATCTATGGAAAATGTGAAGTCTCTGATATTTCACCTATGAATAGCATAGAGTGTTCTATGGGTCATAAGTGGTACCCATAGAAGTGATCCAGACATGGTAAAATTTTGTGCTTAAACTTGAGGTTTACGGAAGAGGTCTACAGACCGTGGAATGGTCAATGGTCCGTAGGAATGATTCATGGAAATTAGCTAGATTTTTGGGTTCCAGTCATAGGTTCTATGGTTGACTAGTACAGTCCGCATGTCCAAACCGTAGACCTGTACATCAGATTTTTATTAATCGCATTTTGATCTTTTCCTACCGATTTAACCCCTAAACTACGTCGTTTTGTCCCTATAACTACCCCTATAAAAAAATTACTCCTAAGACTAAGCCTAAATCCCCTCATTCACTTAATTCTCCAAAATCCCTC
The DNA here is from genome assembly GCA_029582245.1 of Solanum etuberosum. Taxonomy (NCBI): domain Eukaryota; kingdom Viridiplantae; phylum Streptophyta; class Magnoliopsida; order Solanales; family Solanaceae; genus Solanum; species Solanum etuberosum. The sequence goes on along the minus strand of JAJONR010003521.1, from coordinate 32,128 downwards.
AAGTCTTCTTCTCTAAATTCTCCCAAGAGCTCTCAATGTGGAAGTTATGTTTCAAGATTCAAGGTCTCATTCTCCTTGCATTCTTAGGGATTTGATTATCAAGGTATTTGGAAATTTATCAATGGATCTTTTTCATCCATTGGATCCCAAAAGAATCTCAATCTCCTAAATTGATTTCACCCAACTCCATTAGAGTTACATGCAAATCTCCATGGGTTCCATCTATTATGATTCAATTGTTTATATTCAATCTTATTATGCAGGATTTGATTAAACTATATGATTTTTAATTGGTTTCATATGTACCTATTTCTATGCCTACTTTATGAGCATGAATTATGTAAAAAGCTTATGAACTTATGAACTATGATCATCAATTTGATTAAGGATTTATGCATGTCTTATGAAAAGAATGGTTTATGACTAAATGATGCTTTAGATAAAGTATCAATAATTTGTGAAAGGTTTTCTCAGAATTAAAAGAAATCATGATTTAGATGCTTAGAAAGGTAAGTGTCTAATATGAGAGTTTTATGAAATCATGAGTTTAAAGGAGCTACTCTATTATGACTTATGATTGGATTGGTAGTATTATCGTTGCCTTTACAAGTATTTTGATATGATTATGATTATGTATTTTCCATTGGAATTTACTAAGCACCGGGAGAACATCGATATGAAGACTCTCCCATTAGTAGAGGCCAGGTTTCTAGAAACAATCTCCTTGTCCCAAACTATGTGCCTCGTAGGACTGTCTTATATGACCTAGCTAGTGGATCCACCTTAGCAACATGAATGATACAAAATTTTATCTTTGTAAGTAGATTCCCTTTTTCGGTGTGAGGGTCATGCCAGATTCCATGTTATAACGCACATGGTATTATTATTGGTTAATGGTAAATACCCCACAAATGAACTATGTTTTTCCTCAAAGGATTTTATGAAAGCTTTCTTTATGATTTTAAGATGCATTGACCTTGTAGACATTTATGAATTTGACTTTTAAACCTTCTCATGCGTTACTTGGTCTTGCATATTCACATTTCTAATTCATTTATGATATCATGTTTATGTTTATTCATATTTCCCCATAGTTAGTACATTCATCATACTAATGCATATTTTTATCTACATTATCTAATATAGGATCGGATGCTCCTCCTTCCGCTCGTAGTTAGCTTGAATTGCTCTACTAGTATTTAAGATTGGTGAGTCCTCATCGTTCGAGGATAGGACCATTTATGCTATATTTCTATTATTATCTTGTTGTTTCAGACTTGTACGTGATGAATGAGTTACATCCCAACCACTCTTATGCTGTTTAGAAAGGCTATGTCAGACACAATTTAGTATTTTACACTTATGTTCACATTCCTTTTATGATATAAGACTTATATTTCCTATTCTCTCTCTTGTTTCATTTCCTTTACGTCATGCTTATGTCAAGTGGCTTGTTTAGGGCCTCTCGAGGTTCTATTCACCATGTCCTACCTACAGAGTACTTTGAGTCGTGACAAACTTGGTATCAGAGCCAAGTTTTAGAAAATGTCCTAGGATGTCTAACAAGCCGCATTGTGTAGAGTCTTATTCATAAGTGTGAAGCGCGCCACTTTTATTAATAGGAGGCTATGATGCATTTAGGAAACTTCACTTCTTTCACTTCTCTAAAGTCGTGCCATAAAGTTTATCTCAATAAATGTCTTTCTCTAACTCTTGTTCGATGCTTTTCAAGAAATACCTCTTCAAAGAGCTAACACAAGAAGGAATATGGAGCCCGAGGTTCCTCATGTGCCGGTCGATCCTTTGGCCGAGAAAGTGTCTTATGCCGAATTCTGATCCCCGTTCTACGTGTTGGCTCAAGCTATGACAACCCAAGTCAATAGAAAGGCTGTTGCTCCCATGAACCCAATTGTGGGTACGATAGCAGCAAGAGTGAGGGACTTTACTAGGATTAATCCCCCTAGTTTCATAGGTCAAAAAATGATGAGGATCCTCAAGAGTTTGTTGATGAGAATTATAAGGTATTGGAGATTATGAGAGTGTCTTTGGTGGAAAAGGTGGACTTAGCCTCTTACCAACTTAAGGGTGTTGCTCAAGTGTGATTCAACCAATGGAAGGAAGAGAGTGATATTTATGCGGTTCCTTTTGATTAGGAGAGATTCAAAAGGGCTTTTTTTGATCGTTTCTATCCTCTTGAGATGAGAGAGGTGAAGGTGCTTTAGTTCATTAATCCCCTTCAAGGGAATATGAGTGTCAAAGAGTATGCATTGAAGTTCACTCAGTTGTCTAACTATGCTCCTACTATTGTTGCCGACTCTAGGGCAAGGATGAGTAAGTTTATGTCAGAAATGTCTAAAATGGTGGTCAAAAAGTGCCGTACTTCCATGTTGATTAAGAAGATGGATATCTCCCACTTGATGATACATGCCCAACAAATTGAAGAGGAGAATCTTAAGGAGAAATCTATAGTGTCTAAGAGGGCAAGGACCAACGAATGTGATTTTTCTCATTCTAAGTCCGGTGGACATGGTCGTTCTCAATTCTAGCAAAAGTTCTCTGATCAAGCTTCTTCTAATGTTTCGGCTCCAAAGTTCAACAAAGATAGAGTGTCTTAACCTAACCCTCAAGGAGGTGGGGAAAATGGATATTCAATTCTCGCTTGCAAAAGTGTGGGAAGAGCCACATGAGAAAATGCTTAGACGGTATAGATGGTTGCTTTTTTTTGTGGGAAGACTAGTCACAAGGTGAGAGATTGTTCGTTGCTTGCTACTAAGGGTAGAGATGGAAAGAAAGCTCAACCTAGTTGTTCTTGTTTGTCTACCCCTCATCAGATTTTTTTTTATGTTCTTCACACTCTACATGATCATGAGGGGTCTCTGGATGTTGTGACTTGTATGTTGAAAGTCTTTCTTTTTTATGTGTATGCTTTTCTTGATCCAGGTGATACCTTGTCATTTGTTACTCCTTATATGGCTATGAGATTTGATGTCTGTCCTAATATTCTTTTAGAACCTTAATCATTCTCTACGCATGTTGGTGATTTTATTATTGCTAAACGAGTCTATAGAAATTGCCCTGTTTCTATTTCTCATAGAGCCACTCATGTTGATTTGGTAGACCTTGATATGTTAGATTTTGATGTTATTCTTGGAGTGAATTGACTTCATTCTTGTTATGCTTCCATTGACCGTTGGACCTGATTGGTCACATTCTAGGTTCTAAATGAACTTATCTTAGAACAGAAAGAGGGAAATTCATTGCCTAAGGGTCAGTTCATATCTTGCCTAAAGGCTAGCAAAATAATTTCTAAGGGTTTCATCTATCATCTTGTTAGGGTTAGGGATACAAATTTTCAAACCCTTACTCTTGAGTCAGTTCCAATTGTAAATGAGTTTCCAGAAGTGTTTTCCGATGATCTTTCTGGTATTCCTCCTGAAAGGGAAATAGACTTTGGTATTGATTTACTCCCAGATAGACAACCCATCTCTATTCCTCCTTACCTACTGGCTCCAATAGAACTTAAGGAATTAAAGAATCAATTGAAGGACTTACTGGATACGGGTTTTATTATACCGAGTATCTCACCATAGGGTTCTCCGGTGTTGTTTATACGAAAGAAGGATGGTTCACTTTGTATGTGCATTGACTATCAACAATTTAATAAGTTTGCCATAAATAATAAGTACCCTATTCCAAGGATTGATGACTTATTTGATCAACTCCAAGGTGCAAGTTTCTTTTCAAATATTGATCTTTGGTCAGGTTATCACCAATTGAGAGTAAAGGAAAGTGATCTGAAGATGGCTTTCGAAACTCGGTATGGTCACTATAAATTCTTGGTGATGTCATTTGGTTTGACTAATGCCCCGATGACATTAATGGACTTAATGAATAGGATCTTTAAATAATATCTTGACATGTTAGTGATTGTTTATAGATGATATTTTTATTTTCTCTCAGAGTGAGGATGTGCATGTTGAGCATTTGAGAATTGTGTTGCGAATTCTCAAGAATCGAGAATTGTATGCTAAGTTTAGTAAATGTGAGTTTTGGTTGAGGTCCGTTTATTTTCTTGGCCATATTGTCTCCAGTGAAGGTATACATGTCAATCCTAAGAAGACCGAGCGTGAAAGGATTTTCCTCCATTGCTTCGTCTTTGATGACATTGACTCAAAATATGGTGAAATTCCTATGGTCGGAAGATTGTGAGAAGAGCTTCCTAGAGTTAAAGGATAGACCCACTTCAACCCCTATTTTGACATTACCGGAAGGATCAAATGGTTTTGTGGTTTATAGTGATACTTCATAGATTGTTCTTGGTTGTGTTTTGGTGCAACATGGAAAAGTCCTCTCTTATACTTCAAGGAAATTGAAGGAGCATGAGAAGAATTATCCGACTCATGATTTGGAATTTACGGCGGTAGTGTTTGCTTTAGATTTGGAGACATTACCTATATGGTGTTCATGTGGACGTGTTTACCGACCACAAGAGCTTGAAGTATGTGTTCACCTAAAACAATTTGAATCTTCTCGAAAGGAGATTGAGTTATTGAAAGATTACAACATGAGTGTCCTTTATCATCCTAATAAAGTGAATATTATTGCAGATGCTCTTAGTCGACTATCGATGTAAAGTGTTGCTCATGTTAAAGATGGTATGAAACAACTAGTTCCTGATGTTCATAGATTGGCTCAATTTGGTGTTCACTTAGTTGATTCGAGTGAGGGTGGTGTGATTGTTCAGAATAGTTCAGAATCGTCTCTTGTATCAGATGTGAAGGCCAATCAAGATCTTGATCCGGTATTGGTTGATTTGAAGAAGTTGATTTCCAAAAAAGCCATTAAGGCTATCTCCCATGGGGAAGATGGTGTCCTCCGATACCAAGGTCGGTTATGTGTTCTGAATGTTGATGAGTTGAGGAATCAAATTTTGATGGAATCTCATAGTTCTCGATATTCTATTCACCCGGGAGCCACAAAGATGTACTGTAATTTGTGAGAAGTCTATTGGTGCAATGGAATGAAGAAGAAGATTGTGGAATTTTTGGCTAAGTGTCCTAATTGCCAACAAGTGAAAGTTGAGCATCAAAAACTGGGTGGTTCGGCTCAAGACATTAGCATTCCTACTTAATTTGGAAAGATTAGAATATGGACTTCTGTAGCACCTCGAAAATTGGAAGATTAGTTTGGGTTGAGAAAGTTTAGAAAATTTAATGAAGTCTGGTGCTACAACTTGACCTATATATCGTCAAGAGTCCTAGGGGTCGTAGGAAGGGTTTCGTAGGACCTTGTTTGAATTTTCGGAAAATTTCAAGTCTTTGATAATGAGTTATGATTTAACAGGACAAGCCGTCGAATGGACTACGGGCCGTAGGTTGTACCTATGGGATGATTCTGCACTTAGTGATTTTGGAGGACAAGTGATTGATGGGTATGAACTATGATTCGTAGTTGGTGCTACAGACTGTAGAGTGTAATAAAGGAAAGGCAATTAGACTTAGGTGATTTTTTGTAATGCGAGGTCTACGAGTAAGGTCTATAATTCATAGACCAGGTGATGAGTCGTAGGACTGGCTCGTAGGAGAGACTCTCTAACACAGTCTATCTATGAAGCCTCTTCTGTCCGAAATAGGCTTCAGGACAGATCCACGACAACCTTACATAAAACTACTAAAGGAAATAAATGAATGGAGTCTTCCGAAAGCAAGGAGGCCTCACCAAAAGCTGGGTGATATCAACGATGCGCCTGTTAATGATCTTGAACACATGTATCTTCATCATAAAAGAATGCAAGCCTAATGACATTAGTACATCGAAAGTAAGAGTATGTAATATAGCTGAATGCAACAATAAGAGAACTGAAAATGGCTAATAACAACTCAACTGAAAGTAAAAAAGTCATCAAGTAAAAATCATTTAAGCCTCACATTAAAAGAAATAAGGTAAACCACTCAACTGATTAAATATATATAATAAAACACTCTTTACATTGCTAGGGAGTTTCTCTAACCAACAACCATCACTATGAGCGTTGTGATAATACAACGTCTTACCCACATTGCTAGAGCCTTCCTATACCTTGTCGGAATATAAAATGCAACTGAACTGATGGATCTACTAAAAGGCTTTCGTGAGGCAGTGATGAGTCGTCTGAATGTCGGTATGATCCTATCCTACGATGGCTACGTAGTTTATGAGAGTTGAGTTATCTGAACTCTTACCCTATGTCGGTGCTCAATACTACTCCCAAAGTAATATACTTATATGACATGCTCATAGTTTGGTAAATTATCTGTCTATCTGAGTAAAGGGTAACACCAAGATCTAATTTGTGAGTCAAATCTCAAATCTTTCTAAAATATATCTTTCAAAGTCATGTATATAACTTAAATCATGAGAAACTCTTCTAACTTGCATAGCTCATAAATATTTGAAATAGTTTTCATAATAGCATAAAGACTCTAAATTCATTCTTTGAAATAAAAGCTTCATGAAATCATAACAGTTTCATATCAATAACTCACAAGAACAACAATTTAAAACCTTACTAAGTATAAAAAAGAAGTACATAGGTCAAGAATCTTTAATCGTGAATAATAAATTTAAGAAATCATGCACTCCGGGTCATAATTATTGATGAATTCAAAAGTGGGTTTAATAACCCTAACTTTGGAATTTAGTTCATGAACAGTGATAAATCTTGGACACGAGGAAGAAGTGAATTCCTCATTGAAGTCTTACATACTTTAATCATTCCAATTACCGAGGAAAAATATGATCTTGGAAGTAAAAGAACCAAAAAACCTTTCTTGAACCTTGGAAATGTGTTCTTGAGGAGCTTTCTTGAAAATCTATGAAGTTCCTGAGTAGGAGTTATTAACTCATGTTAAGATGAAGAAATTATGAAGTTCTATGGTCAAATCTTACCTTGGATGATGGATGAACCTTGGAGGAAGTTAGTTTCTTGAAAACTTTTCTTTATAGGGTAAATTTATGAACTAGTGAGGTGAACTACATCTTTGCAAGATCATTAAAAGCCTCAGACGCCTGCACGGAAATGCCTCAGGCGTGCAGTCAATCGTGTAGGAAGGAAGTAGCTATTGCCTTGGTGCGCTAGCGCGCGAAAATTTCCTTGGCCGCGCGGCCTGCACGTGGCAAGACTGTGTCTAGTGAAATGGGCATAACTTTTTTTTCGAGCTCCAATGTAAACTTCGTGGCGTTTGAAAGAAACTTCATATGGGTTTAATTTGATAGATTATGGTCTACGTAGTTCTTTATATATTGAAAGATATGGTCATTTGAAAAGTTGAACTTTACCTGAACTAATGCAAAAAAGCTAGCCGGTAGAAAGGCTTTGAACTTGAAGTAAAAAGATAAAAACGACCCTTTTTAATGTTTTCCCGTCGGCTAATTCGTCACTGCACTATATCAGGTTACTAAAATGGTCATAACTTTTTACTCAAAACTTCAATTGTTGCGGAATTGTTGGCGTTGGAAAGAGGATTCAAATACCTTTAATTTGATAGGTTATGGGCCACGTAACTCCTTATATTCTAAGAGATATGATCGTTTGAAGTTGACCCAAGTATAATCTTACATTAAAACTCAATCGGTAAGAAAACTTTCTACTCAACATTTTGTTAGGAGATTCTACTGACCTTAATTGATATCCAAATTCATTCACACACTAAAGAATTGACCTTTACACATATTGGAAATTTAAAGATCACCCGATACAATCTTATTCACAAATGAAGAATGATTTGGGTCTTAACATAAAAAATTTGGGGTGTTACAATATCTCCCCCTTGGGACCATTCGTCCTCGAATGATGGTTAAATTGAGGGTGAAAGGGAAATGAATTACTATCATTATATCTCTCGACTTCTAATCTTGTCTACTAATAAAGGCATAATTGATTCATACCAAGAGTTTGGAACTGGACTTGAGCATGCTTGGCACGAAACTCACATAAGATTTCAAGATTAGAGGCCATGACATGAAAAAGTGTACCTAGGCATGAAGTAAGAATATGACTACTATTTCTTGAATGATATGACTAGTAGCTTTTATGCTTTGCAACACTTCTCAAGTATGCTCTCCTTTCTGATTACTACACTTCATTAGCTACAACTCCTAGCTCCCACTAGAGTATATGACTACTCTTACAAATGTCTAAATCATATATCTTGCTCTTACTGTATTCAAGCCTAATCTCTAATTCACAAGGTGCTAAACATGAGATGGTTATACTTATCTAAACCACAAGATTCAGGTTCTATACCTCTGTAGGGAATCTCATCCCAAGAATACTATTCCTTGAGCCCATATCAAGAAACACCTAATGCATCATGCATTCATCCACATGCTACCAACACCGTTCAAGCCTAGTACTATAACCACTCCATGGACTCCTACTAACCAATCCATATAAGAATTCCTTATTCTCTCGTCACTTCTACCAAGTGAACTTTCACACATTACTTCCAGGAACTGACTAATTGCTCTCGTTAAAATATTACTCATGGTAAAAAAAAACATTCTATTCCTCCTCCACATTATAACTTTAGATGGAATATGAAAGCTACCACTACCACAATAAGAAACATCAACCCTCTCCTTCTATAATTACTCAACTACTATCAACAACACCAATCCCAAAAGTAAAAAGGATGAGATTCTCTATAGAATCTCATCCCAAGAATACTTTTCCTTGAGCCCATATCAAGAAATACCTAATGCATCATGCATTCATCCACATGCTACCAACACCGTTCAACCCTAGTACTATAACCACTCCATGGACTCCTACTAACCAATCCTTATAAGAATTCCTTATTCTCTCGTCACTTCTACCAACCGAACTTTCACATATTACTACCAGGAACTGACTAATTCCTCTCGTTTAACTATTACTCATGGTAAAAAAACCATTCTATTTCTCCTCCACATTATAACTTTAGATGGAATATGAAAACTACCACTACCACAATAAGAAACATCAACCCTCTCCTTCTATAATTACTCAACTACTATCAACAACACAAATCCCAAAACTAAAAAGGATTACTAAAAGAACTTTAGGGAGAAAGATCATAAGCACGATTCATTCGAGATGTCTGATATAAGAATATACATGACATAACATTATGTTGCTAGCCATTGAAAGTAAATCATGAATTTGTGAGACTCAACATATTGTGAGACATGAATGCTTATATGAATACATTGATATCATGAGGCTTATATCCATAACTTTATGGATTAAGCTAGAGATTAACGAGCTAAAGTCTTGGCCCCTCATTCTGGGAACTAAGCATAGATTTAAATCTCTCTGAAGTGTATAAGCATAGGTTATAGACACAATTTTTATATTAGAAATATCAACAAGATGTTGTAATAACTGAACTTGAGGAATACACAATATTATGAATGGGTTGATATATCTCTAGAACTCTTTTTGAAGACATCACTATCTTATTCTCAACTCTTGACTTAATTTCTCATCTTATCATCTCCCCCTTAGGTTTGGAGTTGACACTCTAAAGCTATGGATCTATTCCATCATCTCTAAACTGGTCTACATTCCCTTTACTCCAATACTCAAGAAAGGCTTATCTCATGGCTACTGAACCCTCTATAAGCATGTATCAAGACTCCTTTTAAGACCTCTTTCAAAGATGCTTCTATTAACCTCTTCTCATTGGCTTATAAGTCCGATTTATCTAACTCTTAAGGAAAAAAATATTTCTTACATCAGCCTATTCCACATTAAAAGCTCAAATATACTATCTAGGCACACATGAACAATCATTTACTTAATTGGAACCTCGTTTGATTACATACAATCTCGGTTACACCTCTTAATGCTCTTGTTACTCTGATGACTTAGCCACACTTCGCTGCCCTTATCTAAATGTTAGGATCTATCACTTGTACCACTAATATTCATTGAAACTAACATCTCAATTCCTCACCTACTTTATGTCAAGTCTACCAGATTAGATCTCAAGACTAACATCATCACCCTCATGTTGCCATTCTTTTGATTACGACACTCATCTCAAGTTCAAGCTTGTTTATTACTAAACCCAGATATCAATATGATTGCTCGCTTACTATAATAACTTACAAGTACTAGATAAAAATTAATAAACACTCACTCACTAAGACTTCATGACAAGTAGTCAATCTTCACCTCTCAGTCTTCATACTTACAATTTACCGCCACACTTCCTTTCACAACTTAAGTACTATTTAACCATTCGCTATACATCATTGTCTAATTATTTCTGTAACCCTCTGAATATTATGGGCTCTTCCTCAAAAATCATAAGCCTAGATTAGATCTATCACCTCATGAATACTCCGGCTCTTCTATTCAACACCTATACTTGGTCGTTACTAACACAATGACACATCATTATAAACTCCTTTCTGGTTAAAGTATACTCTAACTCATCCTGACTAGTAACTATTCCTTTACCTTCTATCATGAAATCTTCACAACTCATCACTTCTTAGTCTATCCATAAGGAAAAATTCCTCATTAATAACTTACTAGGTGTATGACTATAATAACATACCTTGCCTCATCACTATCTCCCTTTCTTAGATAACTTAACCTTTGCATACCTTCCTCTAACTTTGGGCACTTTCACCACTACTGCTCATAATCTCGTAACTCATACTATCTCTTGGGTGAGAATACTACCCAAACTATCAATAAACTTCCTCATAAGGGTCTTAATTGGAACAAGGTTTAGAGAAGAAAGTACATCTCGCTTTTAGCTTGAACGCACGATTCATATGAACATGAGTGCATTCCTCTGAAACTCAACACTTAACTTACTCATGGGCTTGTCTCAAGCCCCTCTGGAGTCTCATGACTTCCTCAAGACTCTTTCTAAGAATAACTCATCCATAAGGATCTTGGGCTTTACTTTTCAACCACCTTTAGTATGAGGGGTAGTCAAATGGATATGAGGATGCACGAGTGAGAATAAATTCCTTATGGAACAGTTCTACTACACAATTTAGAGTATGAAAGAAAGGAAAATTTTCTTAAATTTCTGTAGTCCCTCATTTATAGAAGTGGGGCCCTCACAACTGTCACGACCCAGGGGTACACCCTAGATGTAACATGGCATACTAGACCCTAAAAGGCCTAACACATGCCACTTAGCATATCATAAAATAAAGTAAATAGCAATGATGTGGAAATTTTAAAACTTTTTCCATACAATCGAAGTCTTTATAAAAGTAAGCGGAAGTCTATAACACTTTGTCTCAAACCATCTAAAACCACTTGAATAAAACTTTGGGACTCAGCCCATACAATATTCTCAAACATAAAGAAAAGACATAAATGAAAGGTGATCACATCCTCGATGCTATGAGGACTCACCAAGTCTTCAACTCCTTTGTACTACTAGCAACCTAGCCACGAGAATGTAACTCAAGATCGTCGGACCCTATATTTGATAAGAATGTAGGCAAGAGTATGCGTTAGTACAAAATGTACTAAATATGTTAGCTAGCATGACATCATAAGAGCATAACATAAGCGTTAGCCAACTTAAGACATAAGCCTAAGAGATAATAACACATTCATAGGCATAATCTCCAACATAGACATAATGTAAGCATTAGTCAAAGCATAATTTATATACATAGTCAACACTTAGACCTTCATATCATAAGAGAACCATCTCATAAGTAACCTCAAAGCATACTTGTGCAATGCATGAATAAGACCCCATAATCCCATCCACACTAAGTATTACCTTTAGGTCACCATAATCATACTTACCATCTTTTGATGTCATCCTTAGCTTACTTCTCATAGACAAGGGAATCTTCACCTTAGTCAAACATATCATGGAAGGAAACTATAGCAACAATCCAAGCTAAGCATATATCATATAGGCAAGTCTCATATTAAAACATACTTACAATACTTCCTTGAAGTAATCTAGTTCCATCATAAACATGCTATTTCAATTAGGGACTAGTCCCTCTTTAGCTATTCTTGTTGTTCAGGGAAGAGTACCTTTTTACTAGTCCAAGAAAAGTCATTACTCATGAATGGTTATGAATACCTATTCAAGGCTACCAAGGAAAAGTACTATTACTCAATCCAAGATAAGCATACAACATATAAGAGAAATGCTTCATAAGTAGCTTCAAGTCATACTTGTACAATGCATGGATAAGACCCCATAATCCTACCCATACTAAGTACCACTTTAGGCTATTATACTTAAATGATTACTATTTATCATTTCTAGACTACCAAGGAATAGCACCCTATTAGGCTAGACCAAGCTACCATGGAATAGTCACCATATTGGGCTAGACCAAGCTACCATGGAAGGCATACTATCATGCAAGTCCAAGCTATACAAGGAAGAGTACAAGTGCTCCATCCTAGCTACCATGAAGTGGGTTTGGCCCAACTAAGTCATGCTACCATGCAAGCATTCTATGATGCTAGTGCAAGCTACCCTTAGGAGAGTATGATTCCTCAATCTAAAGCTACAATGAAATGGTCTTGGCCTAACCAAGTCATGCTAACATGCAAGCATTCTATGATGCTAGTGCAAGCTACCCTTAGGAGAGTATGATTCCTCAATCCAAAGCTACCATGAAATGGTCTTGGCCTAACCAAGTCATGCTACCATGCAAGAATTCTATGATGCTAGTGCAAGCTACCTTTAGGAGAGTATGATTCCTCAATCCAAAGCTACCATGAAATGGTCTTGGCCTAACCAAGTCATGCTACCATGCAAGTATACTATGATACTAGTGTAAGCTACCCTTAGGAAAAGTGTGATTTCTCAATCCTAGGCTACCATGAAAACTCCTAACTCAAGCTACCAAGCTTGGTCTTGTCTTACCAAGTCAAGCTACCAAGCTTGGTCTTGTCTTACCAAGTCAAGCTATTCATGAAGGGAGCTTATGTCATAACTTCAAGCTATTCTAGTCTAACATGCTTGATTCATTTTAGGTGAGAAAACCTTTCAACCTAGAATCATTCTATGTGAGAAAACCTTTCACATCATGTTCATTATGTATTCATGAGAATAGCCTTTCAGTCAACACATCTACGTATCATAATCATAGACACTTCACTCTCAAAGTGTTCATAAAGCATTTACATAGGTTCTATAAAACATGCATAATCTCATACTTTCATAATATAGGTCATGTGGGTAAAGTCCTTCCACAATAATGCCATATACAATTCAACCTACACATTAGCCTCACTCTCAAGGCCTTACCATTTCTAGTTCATCATAATAGCTTTACTTTAAAACCCTAGTGATCAACATTCATGGCTACAAGCCTTACTCTCAAAGCTTTACCTCTTACAATCATCATTCACATCTAGATCATAAGGCATTCTAGTCATAAGCTTCATTCTTAAGCAATTCTAGTCATAATTCACCATAAAGGCTCAATCTCAATCATTACTAGTCATTATACATCATACATACTTTAAACTAATTCAATTCATGTTTACATACTTCTATTCTTGAACAATTACTATACATGTCATCAATTCTAGAAGATCATCTCTAAGTCCTCAATTTCCCTCTTTAAGGCACAAACCCACATTACTTCAATTTCATCAATTAGACTAGAGTTAGGCATGGAAAACATGTAACAACATCATAATATCATTATTAACTACTAATTCAATCATAAACAATCAATATCCACTCAATTGGATTCGAACTCAACATAACACATAGTATTGGAAGGAACCCTAACTTGAATTGGGGATTTCATCTTCACAATTGGGGGAATTCTAGGGGGCTCCATAGATGGAAGAATCCATGGATGAATAAGCTAACATACCTTGGATACAAGGCCCTCACAAAGCTTGGAAGATTGGAGGAATTTGACCTAGCTTGACCCTTCTTCTTCTTCTTCTTCTTCTTCTTCACTTTCTAGAGAGAGAATTTCTTGGAGGGAATTGGGTTTCTTTTCTAAAGTCTTTATATAGTAGGTATAATCTAGGGTAAAACGACATTACTTAATAACTAATTAATTATAGAAAGTTCCATTAGCCAAAACTTAAACCGACTTAAGGCCAAGACTGCCTCACCCACGAGACCACACCCACGGGTCGTGGGTGGACCCACGGGCGTGCTGGTCATCCGTGGGTGGTGGTCTTCAACATGTTACTGGACCCTGACCCACGACCCCTCACCCACGGGGCGTGGGTCACCCTACGTGGCGTGAGTCCTTCACGTGAGTGGACTGTTTTGGGGCAGCTTTTAGGGCAGTCCTAGGGTTCTCCTCAAGGACCCTTGGTTGGTCCTTGGGGAGTCGTACCTTGACGTTTTAACCCTAAACCCTTAATTCTAAGTACGGGAAGCTAAATTCCCGACTTTAACCCTCACATCAAGCTCTAGTTTACCAACTAAACTACGGGGTGTTACAACAACCATAAACAAGATCCTACCGACACGGCTTCTTAGAAACCCTAGGACACTTGAACTCTATGCTCTGATACCAAGTTTGTCACGACCTGAGCCTACACCCTGGACGTGGCCGGCACTCGAGAACCATTGCTGGTCCCCAAGCAAACTCTCATCCTGGCTGACTACAAGCGGAAGACTAACTCAAGCATACATAAGCATTAAATTGAAAGAAACGTTTAAAAACAGTTTACCGAATCTCAAAACTTCACTGAATATACTGAGTATGAAACATAAGTTTTAAATAAAATATATGAATCTGAAAGACTCTCCAAAACTGTCTATACAAAGATGAGTGTCGGGACAAGACCCACGACTTCTCAAAAGAACTACTACTAACAACTCATAAAACTGAAGTACTCTGAAAGCAAGGAGGTCTCACTCATAAGAAGACGAGCGGATGAAGTGATCTCAACAGACTCTTGTTGAGGATCCTAATAACCTGTATCTGCATTATTAGAAGATGCAGGTTGAATGACATCAGTACATTGAATGCATGAGTATGTAATATGGCTGAATAACAAATAACTGAAAGAAAAGACTGCAATAGATAACAATGTACTCAAGCTGAATGTAAAGAAATAAAGGAGTTAAATCATTTAAAGCTTTGCAAAATACTTTCTCATCTCTGAACTCAACATAATAAGTGATATATGAAAATACACTTTAACTCTATTGGGAGATTCTCTAACCGACAACCATCACTATGAGCTACATGATGATATAGAGTCTCCCCCACGCTGCCAGAACTGTCCTATACCTTGTCGGGATATAGGACACCTAAACTAAGTGGATCCACTAAGCTATGCTAAAAAAGCAATAAGAAATCATCTAAAAAGTATGACCCTTTACCCATGTTGGCATACATGGTTTATGAGGACTTTGAGTTTTCTGAACTCGTCCCCTGTCACGACCCAGACCGTCGTGATTGGCACCCACACTGACCCTCCGGTGGGAGAACTATTACTACAACCCGACTAAACAACTTAACGAAAAACTAGGCATTTAAAGATACAGAAGCAGTTTTAAATGTCTAAGGAAATATGGAGTTCCCATAAACTCTGAAAGTTTAACAAAACAACTACTAAACCATTTGCGGAAAACACCCCTAGAAACTGAAAGTCATTGTACCAAAACTATGATTAATTAACAAGTCTAAGAAAAGGGGGCGCAACCCCGAAAACTAAACAAAACACCCTAAACAAATAGTCTGACTCCGAAAAGAGTGGACTCAAACAAGAGAGATCCCTGACAGCCTGAAAGAAGTGGCTCACCCTTGAATCCGATCACGCTCAATAGTCACCTAGCTGAGGTCTGTCAGTAGCCGCCTGAAGATGCCCTGTACTCAACAAAGAAAGAGCAAGTGCAGTGTCAGTACACAATCACAATGTACTAGTAGGATCACGCGGCCACTCCCACAAGCACAATACACACAAGCAATTACAACATAATAAGAATACATATACAGAATACAGTTCACTCGTCAATTTAGAACAACATACCATCTTCCATTATCAATGCAAGTAGACATAATATAACAATCACAATGGTCCTCTCATGGAACCCACACCCAAACTGTTAGCATGTTGGAACGTGACACCTGATCCAATGTATGTGTCGGAACGTGACACCCGATCCAATGTATGTGTCAGAATGTGACACTCAATCCAATCAGCACAACCACAATCACAATCACACCCATAGTGAACAATACTCAAATCATATAATCAAGTAATAGGTTCATGGCATGTATTGTTCACACATAATCATTTCATTAGGTTCGATTCGCATTTGCCTATTCACATACACGCATGCATACAATGTAGCAATCAACTGGCATATATCACACAAATAGGAAATCAAACCATCACCTACCTCGAAACCAAGCTTAAATCCTCCTAAGACACTTGAGCCTTCCCTTTCCGAATTCTTTTCGCTTGTTCTTGGTCTACAAATGAATAATTTAATGCAAGGATCAATAATTAAGGTCTAATTTACACAGATTATAATAAACCCAATAACCCAAGACCAAACCCATGATCCTAAGGTGCAGCTAGGGCTTTTTCCCACCATCAACTTCAAGCAAAAACCCTCCCCAACGATAATTACCCAAGAATCTAAGTTCTACGGATCAAAAAATGGATTAGGAGAGTAAAATCCTTACCTTTAGAACCAAAAGTCGTGGAAAACTGTCAAGAAATCACCCTCGGTCGTCTCCTAGCGCTTAAGAATGAAGTTTCCAGAAAAATAATGAAATTGGGGTTTTTACTCGACTTAAGTCACGACTAGCCCGCTACGGTTGACCCTATCCCGCCGCAGTGGCCCCACCCTGGTGGCTTGCACGGAGACAGAGCGTCGGAATTTAAGTTCCAAACTCCCATTTCACAACACACCTTCAACCCTTGACGTTCAAAAACTACCCATTCACACTAAGATCAGTTTCAGGAGTTCTACTTGCCTAAATTTGATTCCGTAAAGTCGTACGGGTTCCTTAACGTCTTAGCTATCTACTCATGTGATCAATTTAAAAATTAGATCCCCTATTAATTACAGATTTTTCTAGATCTTACCTGACTCAGATTTCATCCAAATCTGGACTAGGCTACAATTTTTCAAGTCACTACTCAAAAGTTTTCTGGCCCAAATTCTTTCCCCATTGGCTTTACTATAACGACGAGAACCGGTCGTTACAATATATACCAATTTACCCATCACTTGTCCTCGAGTGATAAACAAGGAAAAACTGGCTAAAGTAAGAGTAGAGTAGTACCTGAATCGTCGAACAACTGGGATAGTTGTCTCGTATGTCCTTCTCGGTTTCCCAAATAGCTTCCTCAACCGAGTGATGCTTACATTGGACCTTCACGGACTGAATCTCTTTGGTCCTCAGTTTCCAGACATCACGATCAAAAATTGGAATCGGTTCCTCCTCATACTGAAGGTCCTTGTCTAACATCACTGAGTCCCACTTTATGATATAGTCTCCGTCCCCATGATACTTCTCCAACATGGACACATGGAACACTAGATGAACTCCCGAGAGGCTAGGTGGTAAAGCCAACCTAATGCCACTGGCCCTAGACAGTCAAGAACTTTAAATGGTCCAATGTATCGAGGACTAAGCTTTCCCTTCTTACCGAATCTCATCACTCCCTTTATGGGTGACATCTTTAGAAGAAGTTTCTCACCAGCCTGAAGTGTCATGTCCCTCACCTTACGGTCCGCATACTTTTTATGTCGACTCTGGGCTGCTAGAAGCTTCGCTTGGATACTTCTCACCTTTTTCTAAGCATCTTTCACCAAATCAACCCCCAAAGGTTTCACATCTCCAGCCTCAAACCACCCTATAGGTGATCTATATCCCCTCCTATAAAGTGCCTCAAACGGTGCCATGTCAATGCCGGAGTGGTAACTGTTATTATAGGAGAACTCACACAACGGTAGGAACTTATCCCAATGCCCTCCAAAGTCAATCACACATGCCCTCAACATGTCCTCTAACACTTTAATAGTTCTCTCTGACTGCCCATTAGTCTGTGGATGGAAAGCTGTACTAAAAGTGAGTTTAGTGCCCAACTTCTCATGCAATTTTCCCCAAAACTTGGAAGTGAACTGCGTACCACGGTCCGAGATGATAGAAAGGGGAACTCCATGCAACCTTACTATCTCCTTCACATAAACCTTAGCCAATTGCTGCACATTATAGTTTATTCTGACTGGAACGAAGTAGGCTGACTTAGTCAATCTTTCAACTACTACCCAAATGGAATTAAACTTCCCCAAGATCTTGGGGAGACCAACCACGAAATCCATAGCTAGATCCTTTCCCACTTCCATTCCGGAATTGACATTCGCTGAAGCAAACCTGCAGGCCCTTGGTGTTCATATTTTACCTGTTGACTTTTGTGGCATTTAGCCACAACCTCAGCTATGTCTTTCTTCATGCCAGGCCACCAATAAAGTAGTTTCAAGTCTCGGTACGTCTTGGTCACACCCAGATGAATGTAAGACCATGAACCATGGGATTCTGTAACACCCCTCTATTTGAAAGAATTAGAATTAGAAAGAAATCATTTTTGGAAATAATTAAATTTTGAAATTTTGGCAAGTTATGCTAAGTATGATTCTTAGGTCAACTTCAAATGATCATACCTCTCAGTACAAGATGATTTAGGTGTGCTACAAGATATTAAAAGAAAGGTCTTTGAATTATCTTTCCAATGCCATCGAGTTTGTATGAGGGAGATATACCCGTTTGAAGTTGGGCTGTCTGAATAAGGAAAGTCACCCGAATTTTAGTATTTTGGTCTTTTCATTACCCAATTAGCTTAATTTGTTTTTAGTAATTAAATTGTGGTCTAAACTGATTTGATTAAGTTTACGCTTTACAAAATTACGCTAGGGCTTGGAGAGAAGAGAAAAGAGGAGAAAAGAGGAGAAAGAGCCAAAGTTTGTCGCGTTCTTGAGTTTTGCTTGTGGATTTTGCCAAGGGTTAATCCCTACAAGGTATGTGAGATCACATAGCATTGGGTTCATTCACCCATGCGTCAATCATGTTTAATTCAACGTATTTACGTTCTTGAAAGTAGAGTAATTGAGTTCTTGATGGATTTTGTTGAAGTTTCTATTGGGTTCTTGATTGTTGAGTTTTGGAGGAGTTCTTGAGATGATTTTATCAGATTTGAGGTTGTTTTTGAGTAGATTCTTGTATACTTTGGTTGGGTTTTCGAATCTAAGTGTTTGGGGGAAGAAATCAATCGAATCTAGACAAATCAGGGTAAAAAAATGAACAAGAAAATTCATCCAATTTTCTGGGAAAAAGGGTGGGGCGTCGCGCCACTCAGAGCGCCCCACATCAGATTCTGTAGTATGGGGTCTGGGGCACCGCGCCACTCAGTGCGCCCCAACCCAGGTTCTGTAGTTAGGGCTCTGGCGCCTGGCGCCACTTAATACGCTGGGGTCGCCAGGTCCTCTACCCTTTCCCACTTCTTTCCGTTTGAGTTTCCGTGAATCGTACCTATGTTTACTAGTTAATTTCTGCACTCTAAGGTACGTTTAAACATCTAGAGATCATCCATAACATGAGATCATAACCTTGAATTCATAATTCAAATTCAAGAAAAGTTAAGAGTCAAGTCAAGAGAGTTCGTAGAGTCTTTCACAAATCTTTTACAATTGTTTTAAAACTTGTTTTAAAGACTTGAGTATTGAGTAAGAGTAAGAGTGAAGTTCATTTCTTCAAAAGATTATATGGGAACTAAGTATTCCCAAAGAGTAAATATTTTCACATTTAAATAAGAAAGGAAACACCGATTTCCAAGAGAGCTTTCGAGCTAGTTTTTGAGTAATAATCTCAAACCACAGAAAGAGTTATGTTTTTAAACATATGTGCTAGTTACATTTTTGGGAGTAGCATTGAGCACCGATTTGGGGACGAGTTTGAGTTCAGATAATTCAAAGTCTCCATAAGCCGTGTAGACAACATGGGTAGAAAAGGGTCATACTTTTTAGATGATTCCTTAATACTTTTTAGCATAGACTAGTGGATCCACTTAGTGAGTTAGGTTCTATATCCCCGACAAGGTATAGGACGGCCTTAGAAGCGTGAGGCAAAATATTGTACCATCACATAGCTCATACTGATGGTTGTCGGTTAGAGAAACTCCCACAGAGATATTTTGTATTCTTATATACACAGAGTTACTTGTATTTTTATATACAAACTGAGTTATTGTGTGTTTTTCAATACACTGAGTTGTTATTTACATGTTTTAATGATTTTCTTTATATTGCATCCTTTTACTACTTTATATTGAAATGAGTGAGTTGAGTTGAGACAAGGTAAGTTTTTTCAGTTCCATTTCAAGCTTATGTCTTGTTTAGAGTTCCTATCACATGCTCGTACATTCCATGTACTGACGCCATTTGGCCTGCATCTTTTACGATGCAGATATAGGTAACCAGGATCAGCATCCAGTGCTTCGTTGATCCAGTCGAGCACTTAGAGTCTTTTGGTGAGCCTCCTTACTTCCCGGAGGATCCCTTTTACTTCTTTATTTATTTCAGTTGTTAGGATGATCTAGGGTCTTGTCCCGACATCCCTCTTAGTATTTAGAGGCTTCATAGACAGATAGCTAGAGTTCTTTAGTCTTGCATTTCATTTGTTTTGGTTATAAGACTTGAGTTGCCACTTTTGCTAACTTGGATGTTATTTTTAAACATTCTCAGTTTATCTATTTCGACAGTTTATTAAGATTGTATTTAAGTACATTTTCTGATGTGTAAGTCTTCCGCTGAGAGTCTAGCCAGGCCAAGGGTTCACTTGGGGCCAACAATGGTTTTCTAGTACCAGTCCCACCCAGGGGGTAGGCTCGGGGCGTGAAAAACTTGGTATCAGAGCCAGAGTTCAAGAGTCCTAGGGAGTCTATGAAGCTGTATCTGTAGAGTTCTAGTTATCGGTGTGAAGCGCGCCACATCTATAATTAGGAGGCTGCAACATTTAGGAACTATCTCACTTCTTTCATACTCATTTCGTGTGACAGAGTTTATCTCTATAAAAGTTTCTTTCTAACTCGTGCTTGCGCATGTCTTTCAGATCATGCCTCTACGAAGAGCTGTCCGAGATCGTCCGGCTAGAAGGAATGTTGAGGAACAAGAGGTACCTAATGCACCTGAAGTGCAACCCCAAGGAGAGGTCACCAATGCTGAGTTCCGTGAGGCTATCCAGATGTTAAGTCAGGCTGTGACCAATCAATTTGCGCAACAGAGAGAAAATTTATAGGAAGTGGCTGATACGTCTAGGATCCGTGAGTTCTTAAGGACGAATCCTCCAAGCTTCACTGGTTCAAGTGTCACTGAGGATCCGTAAAACTTTGTTGAAGAGCTTCAGAAGGTTTTTGAGATTATGCATATTGTTGATGTTGAGAGAGTGGAACTAGCTGCATACCAATTGAAGGGTGTCACTAGAGTCTAGTTTGATCAATAGAAGAAGAATAGAGATGAGGGTGCACCAATAGTGAGCTGGGCTGGTTTCGAGAGTGCATTCATGGGGTGTTTCTTTCCCCGTGAACTGAGAAGGAAAGGTACGATAATTCCTCACTCTTAAGAAGGAATCTATGAGTGTTCATGAGTACAGTCTGAAGTTCACCTAACTTTCTCGCTATGCTCCGGAGATAGTTGCTGACATGAGGAACATGATGAGTCTATTCGTTTCTGGGTTGTCTCGTCTGTCAAGTAAGGAAGGCAAGGCAGCTATGCTGATAGGGGATATGGACATAGCAAGGCTGATGATCCATGTGCAACAGGTTGAGGAGGACAAGCTAAGGGATAGAGAAGAGTTTAGAAACAAAAAGGCTAAGACATCAAAGAATGAGTCCGGGCAGCAAAAGAGTAACGTGAACTCGTCTTCTTTCCAACATAAGCAAAAGGGAACTACTCCATCATCTGCTAGTGCACCTGCACCAAGGAACAGAGGTGAGTTCAACAATCATAATTCATAAAATTTCAGAGCTAGACCTACACAGTCTCAAGGTAGTGTTGCACAAGGAGGTAATGGGACTCCTGCATGTGCTAAGTGTGGTAGGACCCACTCAGGGTTGTATCGTGATGGCTTCACAGGTTGCTTCAAGTGTGGTCAGAATGGTCACTTTATGAAAGAGTGCCCTAAGAACAGACAAGGTAATGGTAATGGGGGCAATAGGGCCCAATCTTCTTCAGTTGCTCCACCAGACAGAGCTACACCTAGAGGAGCTACTTTAGGGACTGGCGGAGGAGCAAACCGTCTATATGCTATCACTAGTCACTAAGAGCAAGAGAATTCACCAGATGTTGTCACTGGTATGATCAAAGTCTTTACTTTTGATGTTTATGCTTTGGTAGATCCAGGAGCGAGTCTATCTTTTGTGACTCCTTATATTGCGATGAATTTTGATGTTCTTCCTAAGAAACTTCATGAGCCCTTCAGTGTTTTTACACCTGTTGTTGAGTCTATTCTAGCTGAGAGAGTTTATCGTGATTGTACAATTTTCATCAATCACAAGAGCACCATGGCTTACTTAGTTGAGTTAGATATGGTAGATTTTGATGTCATTCTAGGTATGGACTGGCTTCATGCCTATTATGCCTCAGTCGATTGTAGAACTCGAGTTGTTAAGTTCCAGTTTCCTAATGAGCCAGTTATAGAGTGGAAGAGTAGTTCAGCAGTGCCTAAGGGTTGTTTCATTTCATACCTTAAGGTGAGAAAGTTAGTTTCCAAGGGGTGTGTCTATCACTTAGTCTGAGTTAATGACTCTAGTATTGAGACGCCTTCTATTCGGTCAGTTCTAGTAGTAAAAGAGTTTCCAAAAGTCTTTCCAGATGATCTTCCCGGAGTTCCTCCTGAGAGAGAAATAGACTTCGGTATAGATGTTCTTCCCAATACTCATCCTATCTCTATTCCACCATATAGAGTGGCACCAGTAGAGTTGAAAGAGTTAAAAGAGCAGTTGAAAGATCTTCTCGAGAAAGGTTTTATTCGGCTAAATGTCTCACCTTGGGGCGCTCCGGTCTTATTTATGAGAAAGAAAGATGGTTCTCTTAGAATGTGTATAGATTACCGTTAGTTAAAAAAGGTTAATATCAAGAATAAGTATCCTCTTCCTAGAATTGATTATCTTTTCGATCAACTTCAGGGTGCCACTTGTTTTTCTAAGATAGACCTCAGATCTGGCTATCATCAATTGAAAGTAAGAGAAAGTGATATCCCTAAGATAGCTTTCAGGACCCGCTATGGTCACTATGAGTTCCTAGTTATGTCCTTTGGTTTGACCAATGCTCCTGCAACATTCATGGACCTTATGAACAGAGTATTCAAGCCTTATTTAGATATGTTTGTTATCGTATTCATTGATGACATTCTAATCTATTCGAGAAGTGAGGAAGATCATGCTAGTCATCTCAGAATAGTTCTCCAAACTCTCAAGGATAAGGAGCTATATGCCAAATTTTGTAAGTGTGAGTTTTGGCTTGAGTCTGTGGAATTCTTAGGCCATATTATTTCTGGTGATGGAATTCGAGTTGACACTCAAAAGATAGGCAGTGCATAACTGGCCTAGACCCACATCTCCAACTGATAGTAGGAGTTTCTTGGGGTTGGCTGGATATTATAAAAAGTTCATTGAGGGGTTCTCATATATTTCATCTCCTTTGACTAAGTTGACTCAGAAAACAGTTAAGTTTCAATGGTCTGAAGCTTGTGAGAAAAGTTTTAAGGAAATGAAAAAGATGTTGACTACTGCCCCAGTATTGACCTTACCAGAGGGCACGCAAGGCTTTGTGGTTTATTGTGATGCATCCAGAGTCGGTTTGGGTTGTGTGTTAATGTAGAATAGCAAGGTTATAGCTTATGCCTCCAGACAGCTTAAGATTCATGAGAAGAATTACCCAACCCATGATCTAGAGTTTGCTGCTGTAGTGTTTTCTTTGAAAATATAGTGTCACTATCTTTATGGTATTCATGTAGATGTGTGCACCGATCACAAAAGTCTTCAGTATGTGTTTAGTCAGAAAGAGCTTAATCTCAGACAGAGAAGGTGGTTAGAGTTACTCAAGGATTATGACATGAGTATTTTCTATCATCCAGGTAAGGCTAATGTTGTTGCTGATACCTTGAGTAGATTGTCTATAGGTAGTACTTCCCATTTTGAGGAAAACAAGAAAGAGTTAGCAAAAGATGTGCATAGACTTGCACGATTAGGAGTTCGTTTAATGGATTCCAATGAAAGAGGAGTGGTGGTGATGAATGGGGCTGAATCATCATTAGTGTCTGAAGTTAAATAGAAACAAGACCAAGATCCTATTTTGCTTGAATTGAAGGCAAATTTTCATAAGCAAAAAGTGTTGGTTTTTGAACAAGGGGGAGATGGTGTGTTGAGGTATCAAGGTAGATTGTGTGTGCCAAGGGTGGATGAACTTCAAGAGAGGATCATGGAGGAAGCTCATAGCTCCAGATATTCTATGCATCCGGGCTCTACAAAGATGTATCGTGATTTGAGAGAGGTTTATTGGTGGAGTAGTATGAAGAAGGGCATTGTAGAGTTCGTTGCTAAGTGTCCGAATTGCCAACAAGTTAAGGTACAACACCAGAGGCCCGGTGGTGTGGCTCAGAATATAGATCTTCTGGAATGGAAGTGGGAGACGATTAATATGGATTTCATCACAGGTTTACCGCAGTCTCGTAGATAGGATGATTCGATTTGGGTGATTGTAGATTGAATGACTAAATCAGCCCACTTTTTTCCTGTGAAGACTGCCCATTCAGCAGAGGACTATGCCAAGTTATATATTCAAGAGGTAGTCAGACTTCATTGAGTTCCTGTGTCCATTATTTCGGATAGAGGTGCACAATTTACTGCCCAATTTTGGAAGTCATTCCAGAAAAGTTTGGGTTCAAAGGTGAACTTGAATATTGCTTTTCATCCTCAGACTAATGGTCAAGCATAGTGCAGCATGTAGACTTTAGAAGATATGTTGAGGGTTTGTGTGATTGATTTCAAGGGGAATTGGGATGATCACCTACCTTTCATTGAGTTTGCTTATAACAATAGGTATCACTCTAGCATCCAAATGGCTCTATATGAGGCTCTTTATGGGAGACGATGCAGATCTCCTATTGGATGGTTTGAAGTTGGTGAAGCTGGGTTGATAGGACCAGACTTAGTTCATCAAGCTATAAAGAAAGTGAAGGTTATTCAAGAGAGGTTGAAAACAGCGCAGAGTCGTCAGAAATCCTATACAGATGTTAGGAGGATAGACTTAGAGTTTGAAGTAGATGATTGGGTTTACTTGAAGGTTTCACCCATGAAGGATGTTATGAGATTTGGTAAGAATGGGAAGCTTAGTCCCCGATATATTCATCCTTACAGAATATCCAAGAGGATTGGTAATGTGGCTTATGAGTTGGAGTTACCGCAAGAGTTAGAAACTGTCCATCCGGTATTTCACATTTCCATGTTGAAGAACTGTATGGCGATCCTTCACTAATCATACCTACTGAAGATATTGGTATTAAGGATAGCTTATCTTATGAGGAGATTCCTGTTCAGATTCTAGATCGTCAAGTTCGAAAGTTGAGAACCAAGGAAGTAGCATCAGTCAAAGTTCTGTGGAGAAATCAGTTTGTTGAGGAAGCTACTTGGGAAGCTGAGGAATACATGAAGAAGAGATACCCACATCTCTTCGATTCCGGAGAAATTCCAAATTAAGGTACTAATACTTTCCTTCGCATTTGTTTTAAGTTGGCTTGTTGTATTTATATTTTGCTTGTTGGGTGTTTGAGCTGAATGTTAGATGTTACACCCTTAGCCTACTAAGTGTAATCTCATTCGAGGAAAAATATTCCCAAGGGGGAGATATTGTAACACCCCGCTATTTGAAAGAATTAGAAATAAATCATTTTTGGAAATAATCAAAATTTGGAAATTTTGGCAAGTTATGCTAAGTATGAGTCTTGGTTCAACTTCAAACGACCATAACTCTCTGTACATGATGAGTTAGGTGTGCTACAAGATATAAAATGAAAGGTCTTTCTAATGCCACCGAGTTTGCTAATTTTTGAGTTCGTATGAGGGAGATATGCCCATTTGAAGTCGGTCTGTCTGAATACGAAAAGTCACCCAATTTTTAGAAGGGTATTTTGGTCTTTTCATTACCCAATTAGCTTAATTTGTTTTTAGTAATTAAATTGGGGTCTAAATTGATTTGGTTCAGTTTACACTTTACAAAATTACGCTAGGGCTTGGAGAGAAGAGAAAAGAGGAGAAAAGAGGAGAAGGAGCCAAAGTTTGTCGCGTTCTTGAGTTTCGCTTGCGGATTTCGCCAAGGGTTAATCCCTACGAGGTATGTGAGATCACATAGCATTGGGTTCGTTCACCCACGCACCAATCATGTTTAATTTAGCGTATTTACGTTCTTAAAAGTAGAGTAATTGAGTTCTTGATGGATTTTGTTGAAGTTTCTATTGGGTTCTTGATTGTTGAGTTTTGGAGGAGTTCTTGAGATGATTTTATGATATTTGAGGTTGTTTTTCAGTAGATTCTTGTATACTTTAGTTGGGTATTTGAATCTAAGTGTTTGGGGAAGAAACCAATCGAATCTAGACGAATTAGGGTAAAAAAAATGAACAAGAGAATTCGTCCAATTTTCTGGGAAAAGGGGTGGGGTGACGCGCCACTCAGTGCACCCCAACCCAGGTTCTGTAGTTAGGGCTCTGGCGTGTAGCGCCACTTACTACGGCAGGGTCGCCAGTTGAGTTGAGTTGAGACAAGGTAAGTTTCTTCAGTTACATTTCAAGCTTATGTCTTGTTTAGAGTTTCCCTCACATGCTCGTACATTCCATATACTGACGTCATTTGGCCTGCATCTTATATGATGCAGATACAGGTAACCTGGATCAGCATCCAGCGCTTCGTTGGTCCAGTCGAGGACTCAGAGTCTTTTGGTGAGCCTCCTTGCTTTCCGGAGGATCTCTTTTACTGCTTTATGTATTTCAATTGTTAGGATGATTGGGGGTCTTAACCCGACATCCCTCTTAGTATTTAGAGGCTTCATAGACAGATAGCTAGAGTTTTTTAGTCTTGCATATCAGTTGTTTTGGTTATAAGACTTGAGCTGCCACTTTGGCTAAGTTGAATGTTATTTCTAAACTTTCTCAGTTTATCTATTCAGACAGTTTATTAAGATTGTATTTAAGTACATTTTCTGATGAATAAGTCTTCCGCTGAGAGTCTAGCCAGGCCAAGGGTTCGCTTGGGGCCAATAATGGTTCTCGAGTGTCAGTCCCGCCCAGGGTGTAGGCTCGGTGCGTGACAGATTCTGTCAACATCTTCTGAATCAAGTCATCCACTCGGGGAACACAAATTCTTCCCTTAAAACTGAGCACACCCCTCATGTCAAGAGCCGCATCTTGTGCCTTGCAGACACTGTCTTCTTTCTCAGCTCATTCAAATTTTCATCCTTAAACTATTTGGCCTTGATTTCCTCAATAAACGTGGGTCTAGCCTCAATGCTAGCTAACACCCCACTTTTCTATGAGATGCCCAACTGCATGAACTTAGACTCCAAGGTTCAAAACTCCTTGGCCAAAGGTCGCTTGGACACCCCAAGCAAGATAGACTACCCATACTCACCGCCTTCCGGCGTAATGAGTCTGCCATCACGTTAGCCTTACCCGGATGATACTGAATGGTGACATCATAATCCTTTAGTAACTCCATCCACCATCGTTGTCTCAGATTTAGGTCCTTTTGAGTGAATACATGTTGTAGACTGCGATGGTCAGTAAACACATCACACTTGACACCATAAAGGTAATGCCGCCAGATCTTAAGGGCAAACACTACCGCTGCCAACTCCAAATCGTGCGTCGGTAATTCCTCTCATGCACCTTCAACTGCCGTGATGCACAAGCTATGGAATTCTTATCCTGAATCAACACCGCACCGAACCCCGAATCTGAAGCATCACAATAAATAATGAAATCTTTACGTTCCACCGGTAGTGCCAAAATAGGTGTTGTGGTCAGAAGAGTCTTTAGCTTTTGAAAGCTCTCTTCACATTTGTCAGTCCACTTGAAAGGTATATCCTTTTTGGTCAACCTTGTCAAATGCGTGGCGATAGAAGAAAATTTTTTCACAAACCGGCGATAGTAGCTGGCGATCCCCACAAAACTCCTAATTTCAGTGACAAAACTAGGCCGGACCCAATTCTTGACTGCTTCGATCTTTTGGGGATCTACCATAACCCCTTTCCTTGAAACCACATGTCCCAAAAAGGCAACTTAAGTCAACCAGAACTCACACTTGGAATATTTAGCTTACAACTTTTGTCTCCCAAGGACACCCAAAACAATACGAAGATGGTCGGCATGCTCTTCCTTACTCTTTGAATAAACCAAAATGTCATTAATAAAAATAATAACAAATGAATCCAGAAATGGTTTGAACACTCCGTTCATCAAACTCATTAAAGCTACAGGCGCATTTGTCAAACAAAACAACATCACTAGAAACTCATAGTGCCCATAGCGGGTCCTGAATGCCATTTTTGGTACATCCTCAGACCTAATCTTTAGCTGATGGTAACCAGACCTTAGATCAATATTAGAGAAAACTGATGCACCCTACAACTTGTCAAAAAGATCATCTATCCGATGTAGTGGAAACTTATTCCGAATGGTGACCCTATTCAACTGTCGGTAGTCTATGCACATCCTCATACTACCATTTTTTTTCTTAACAAATAAGACAGGAGCACCCCACGGGGAAGCACTAGGACGAATGAACCCTTTATCAAGAAGCTTCTGGATTTGAGCCTTAAGCTCTCTCAATTCTATCGGAGCCATGTGATACGAAGGGATGGAAATGGGGTGAGTGCCCAGTTCCAAGTCAAATGCAGAAATCTATATCTCTATTCGGAGGCATACCAGGTAAATCGATAGGGAACACTTCCTTAAATTCAGACATTTTAGGAATAGACTCAATAGAGGGAGACTCAACCTCAACATCTCGAATATGAGCCAAATATGCCAAACATCCCTGCCCCACAAGTTTCCTAGCCCGAATGGAGGATATGACCTTAGTTGGCTTAGGCTTGTACACCCTTTCCCACTCTAACTTTTCCCTACCCGGGATCTCTAGAGTCACAGACTTAGTATTATAATTAAGCACAACATAATAGGGGGACAACCAAGTCATGCCTAAGATTATATCGAAGTCAGTCATATCCAAAATAACCAAATCAGCCCAAGTCTGAAAACCCATAAGCAAGATAGGACAAGCACGGTAGACATGGGTGACTATGCCAAACTCTCCAACTAGGGTAGAAACATGGATGGGAGCATCAAGTACATCACAAACCATATCAAATCCCAAGGCAAACTAAACTGACACATATGAATAAGTAGAACCTGGATAAAACAAAACAGTAGCCATCCGGTCACAGACAAGATTGGTACCTATAATCACTGCGTCAGAAGACTCTGCCTCGCTCTTGCCCGGAAAGGCATAACACTGAGCCCTGTCATCTTGACGGGAGACCTCCTTGCCTGGCTGCACTACTCCTCTACCTGCATTACCATTTCCCTGGTCTCCACGGCCTCACTGATTTCCTCCTTGCTCACCTTGTAGATGCCCTCTAACATTATTACAGTTGCCCGCGGGTACCACTTCTCTAGTCTGCTGCTGCACGGGGTCAAACATGTACGGGTGGGGACAATCTCTCCTCATAAGCCCAAGTTCTCCACAACTATAACAAGTGCGATCAAAAGACGGCCTGCTGTGGGCCGAAGGTGCGGCTCTCTGGCTATCCTGAATAAAATTCTGATGTGGAGTTCCCGAGTAACTACCTGTAGAAGCGGGCAAGGCTGACTGAATTGGCCGGGCTGTAAGAGTTAGCTTGCCTGAACCTCTGGAGTAGGAACCATAGAAGTTACCTGTGCTCTTGGGCTTCTTAGCCAAATCCTTGACCTGCCTATCAAGTCGAACTCCTTCCACTTTCTTCACAAAATTTGTCACCTCATTATAACTTTTCCCTGCAGAGGTCATGTGAACAGACAATACCTGTAACTCGGAGTTCAGTCCCTTGACGAGTAGATGAATCCTCTCCTCCTCAGTAGTCACCAATTGTGTAGCATATCTAGACAAAGCATGGAACTTAGCCTCATAAGCAGCTACGTACATACCACCCGGCTCAAAAGCCATGAACTCATCCTTCTTGCGATCCCTCAAAGTCTGGGGCACATACTTTTCCAGAAATAAGGCATGGAACTACGTCTAAGTGAGTGGGGGCAAGACTGGCGATCTGCATTCCACATAAGCTCTCCACCACTTTTTAGCCTCACCCTGAAGATGGAAGGTCACAAACTCTACTCCATGCTGATGTAAAATACCCAACTTATGAAGCCTCTCATAACAATCCAAGATGAACTCATAGGCGTCGTCACTCTCAGAACTATGGAACATAAGCGACTTCAACTTCAGAAACTTAGTCAACATCTCATGCTCATTACCGGTCATCACCGGACCCAACAAAGGATGGAAAAAGGCATCAGTGCCTAATGCTCCATCTACCTTAGGAATAGTAGCAGTAACAGGGAGGTTGATCAGAGGTTGAGTAGCTTGCACTGCTGGAAGGATTCCAGGACCGACCAACCCCTTCAAAAAAGACATGATCTGCTGAGCTAACACAGGGTTTAAGGGAGGAATACCTGTAGTCTCAGCCTGTACCTCCTCCTCTGGTCCAACATCCCCTTCATTTTTGATTTCCACATTCTCTTGTACCCATTCTTGGGATGCAGGAGGGACCTCTTCACTAGGAGCATTTTCAACGGGGGCTCCACTCCTGGCGGGTGCTGCCCTTCCTTGACCTCTACCCTTTCCTCTTCATCTACCCCTGCCTCGACCGCGGCCTCCCCTGCTGGCTCATTGATGGGAGCTACGGGCCTAACACCGTTGAATCACGTGTTAACCATCTGTGGATAGAAGAGTGAAAGAGATTAGATACCAATTTGGATCACCATATACCAATTGGAATCAAGTAATAGCACGAAAGGAGAAAATAAAGACAGAGAGATTTCCTAAAGTCCTATAGCCTCTCAAAGAAAAGTACAGACGTCTCCGTACCGTTCCGCAAAACTCTACAAGACTCATTTTGGTACAATGAGATCAACGAACCTAGGGCTCTGATACAAATTTTGTTACAATCTAGACCATCGTGATTTACACCCACACTGACCCTCCGGTAAGAGAACCATTACTACAATCCGACTAAAGAACTTAACGAAAAACTAGGCATTTAAAGATACGGAAACAGTTTTAAATGTCAAGGAAATATAGAGTTCCCATAAACTCTGAAAGTTTAACAAAACAACTACTAAACCATTTGCGGAAAGCACCCCTAGAAACTGAAAGTCATTGTACCAAAACTCTGATTAACTAACAAGTCTAAGAAAGGGGGGCACAGCCCCGAAAACTAAACAAAACACCCTAAACAAATAGTCTGAGTCCGAAAAGAGTGGACTTAATCAAGAGAGATCCCTGGCAGCCTGAAAGAACTGGCTCACCCTATAATCTGGTCACGCTCAATAGTCACCTAGCTGAGGTCTGTCAGTAGCCGCCTGAAGATGCCCTGTACTCAAAAAAAAAAGAGCAAGTGCAGTGTCAGTACACAACCATAGTGTACTGGTAGGATCACGTGGCCACTCCCACAAGCACAATACACACAAGCAATTAGGGTTCATGCTGAATTATGGACATGAACGACTCAACTCAGGGATTTTAATAGCAATATGGAAACTCAGTACTTAGAACTCAAGTACTCAGAACTCAACGATACTATTCATCTAAAAAATACTCAATTCATAGGGTTCATGCTGAAATATAGACATGAACGAATCAACTAAAGAATCTTAATGCATAACATATAGCAAATCAATAATTCGGAATAGAATTGCAAAAGATTAAACAGGAACTCGAGAACTCAAAATCAACTCATCTCAAGAATACTCAAATCTAGGGGTAGAATCCTAGATTTCTCTTTTACTGATTTGAAAGTAGATGTAGGGCGTGAGGACGAACTAGTCCAACACTATGATAGCCTTACATACC